>CATIWK010329453.1:0-16479 GCA_949634005.1 Mallotus japonicus | reverse complement strand
ATATAATAACTCAATAAGGTTTAATTAAACTAAACTTGTTAAAATAAATAATTTAAATATCAAATAATAAATCAATTAATTAAATAATAAAATTTTAAATTAAAATTACTTTATTAACACTGCAAATTCCATTTTTTTTTTTTAGTATTAAAATTTTTACTAAAAATTCGGGTCTTAACAAGAAATGACCTGAGGGTGCCAGCTTCAGTTAGTGGACTTAGATGCTCGGCACTATAGAAGCAATCCAAGTCTCCGAACCTCAATATTATAGAAAAGACCTGAGGGTGCTAGCTTCAGTCACTGAACTTAGATGCTCGGTACTATAGAAGCGACCCGAGTCTCTGAACCTCAGTATTATAGAAATGACCTGACGGTGCCATTTGATAACTTATTTTTCGGAACCTCTAAGTCGTGCAAATAAGCAATCAACAAAGGGCAATGTGAGATGTGGGGAGGATCCCCACGAACCCTCCGATGCCTAAGTTAGAAAGGGTAAAGAGCGATTGTATCTAGAGAGATAAAGAGCTAAGAGAATATAATAGAATAATAATGAGAGATGTGAAGAGTATTTATAGAGGTAGTGATGCTCAAACCTGAGAGGAATAGGATTCCTCATCCGTGTAGGACTTGTGCCTATTTGAAAAGTATCTTCCTATCCGGAAGTCTTCTTAATCAGGGACTTTCTTCCTATTTGGAGTGAACATTCTTCTCCTGCAAGTAATCTCTGTTTGGAAAAATAAACCCTTAATATAATAGGAATATATGTGTGTGGTATCAATAATGATATAGAGATCATTTAGGCAAACCCACAACTTTCAATGCTCACTCTAATGCAATTGAAGCAAGGTATTATGATGTGGAGTTTAGACCAATTCAATTCATGGAAAGAAGATTAGTGAACCAAGATTCGCCTATATACCAAGAAATAAAGATATCCAAAAGCAAGAAAAAGCTCTTGTCAGTTCTGCTGTCGTTGTGCTTTTATGGGCCGATGGTGCATCAACCAATCATTGAGTTACTTGAAAGAATATTTTATTTTATTTTGATTAAGTTAATTTTTATTTTATTTGTAGCAACAAATAAATTAATTAAAAAGTAGTTGTAATTTTTTGTTTAATAACATTTGCTTCTATTTTATATAAATCAAATTTGATAATACAATTTTATAAGTCAATTTAATAATTACATACTTAAAATCAAAATTAATAAATTTTGCAAAATAATTAATTATGAAAAATATTATCGTCAAAAATATTGTGAGAGTGTTGTATGACTATTTAAATAAAAAATTTATTAGAATTGTGATAAATTACTATATTATAACTCTATCAAATTCGTGAAATTAGATTTTTATATAAAAACATGTTGAAAGAGTATTTTATAATTGTTTAAATAGAAAATTTATTAAAAATGTAATAAATTAACATATTGTAATGTAACTCTATTAAGTTTGAAAAATTATATTGTTAAATAAATAAAATACTTACTTTTTATTTTTGAAAATTTTATCAAATTAAAATTAAATTATTTCATATTTTTATTTTTTAAAAAATTGAATATAGAAATATTTAAACATTACTTTTCAAAAATTATGTTAATTTTTTTCAATTATGACTGTACTCAATTTTTAAATAAATAAATAATTTGTGAATTTTATTATCTCATTTAAAATAAATGTATAAAATTATTATAAAATTAAATATTTTATGCTTAGCTTGAGACAATACAGTGGTACTTTGGCCTTCTTTTCATTGAGACAATACAGTGCCCAAGTTCGCAGTAGAGTAGTGCACATAATTTAAAAATAATAATTTTTTTTACGAATGAAAAAAATTCACCTTTTTAATAGTTTGATAATTTTTTTTTCCAGTAAACCTATTGATGCTACCTTTTTTTTTTTCATAACACGTTGCTATATTTTAGTTTAATATAATAATGAATTGATATATTTTTCGCACACTATAGTATGATAGACGACTACAGGGGCGGAATTAGAATTAGTTGTTAGGAAACAAAGTTACATTATATTAAAATAAAATGAATTTTTCACAAAAAAAAAGGGCTACAATAAAAAAAAATATATAAAAATCTTTGGGGGCTAATTCTATTATTTGGTAAGTCATCTATAAACTTTGGAGATAATTTTGTAATTTTTTTTTTTGAATGAATAATTTTGTAATTTTAAAAAATCCCCTAAACACTACATGTAATTCCGCCCCTGATAGATTAATAACATTAAATCATGTATTTTATTTTTATTGGCCAAGTATAAAACACTTAATATATATATATCAAACATCTAAAAATTTGGTGTATTAAACTGGATGTAGGCAATAATCTTTCAATTTTTTTAGGAACCGGATAGACAGTATTATTATGGGTCACATAAAAATAAAATTATTTAAATTATAGTTCTACCTCTCTTTGACATGATGATAGGGAAACAATTAAATTAAGAGGGAAATATTTTCATCAATTATTGCAGATAGCAACAGGACATCTGCCACACTAAACATTATCTTTTTAGCATAGAAAACATTATCCTTATTTTTAATTCAGGAAATTTGCGGCAGGAGTTGTTCCAAGAACTGAAATTGCAGTCATGCCTTCCCAAGAAGAAAAAAACGACCACCAAAAAAAAAATTTGCGTAGGGTCATACTACAATCCCACATATACACCAGCTTATTAGATGATTTACCATTTACTTATGTGAAAAATTTCAAATTACATATACATTAATAAAAGTTAAAATGCTTAAAATATATTAATTATATATGGGTAATGATATATGTTGGAACTCGCAACATCAACATTGTATCCCGTATCCTGCTAAAAGCTAAAAAAAAAATTATTCCTTTTTTGCCCCCAATACAGGGGCCATCTACCGATGGGAAGGGGGTTTTTGGTGATTTCGGGACTCGCAATGGCACGAGTCCCGACATAAAACATCTCCCTATATATATGTATAGTGGCAAAGCCATCACTTTTCCATAGCTATCCAAGGAAAAGCATCTGTAGTTGTTGAAGACAAAAGTCACAGAGCATATCCATTGCCTGTCGTCCATTTTCTTCTATTACTCTCAGCATTAAGAAACATATCTATAGAATTAACCCCTCCATTGTCTACAGCGAAACCAACACAGACACAAACCACCAAAACAAAACAATGGATCAGGCAAATGCAAAAGTATCATCAATCTTTATATATCCTATCAAGTCATGCAAAGCCATCTCTCTTTCTTATGCACCACTAACTCCTACCCGTACATATTGCATATATTTACTTGACCCTTTTCATTTTATTCTGGTTTTTGTTTTTAAGGAATATGAATTATGGTTTCTTATGCATATGTGTTTTCTTGTTTGTGACAGGATTTCGCTGGGATCGAAACTGGGCAGTTGTTAATGACAAAGGGAGGACACGTACTCAAAGAGTAGAGCCAAAGCTTGCTCTAGTTGAAGTAGAGCTGCCAGAAGAAGCATTTTTGGAGGACTGGGAACCTACCAAAAAATCCTACATGAGTAAGTAAAATAATGATCAAAATATGATAAAATGTTTTTTTTTTCTTTTGTGTTCTTATTTATTTATTTATTTTACAGTAATAAAGGCTCCTGGAATGCGTGTGCTTAAAGTATCACTACCAAAACCGCAAGAAGTATTATATGGTGTTTCACTATGGCAATGGTGTGGCTCTGCATTAGATGAAGGAGCTGAAGCTGCAAAATGGTTTTCGGATTATCTTGGCAAACCCAGTCGGCTAGTGCGATTTAATACAGGATCAGAGATTAGACCTGTTGCTGATAATTATGCTCCTGGACACAATGCTTTGTTTACTGATTTTGGTCCATACCTGGCAGCATCTCAGGTTGGTACTAAACTCTATAACATTTACTTACAAGTGTTTTTGTGAAAATACCAGCAGACCTTATTCTTGTCAAATTATGGTTGCAGGAGTCATTAGATGAACTAAATAAACACTTAAAGGAACCAGTTTCAGTAAACCGGTTTAGAGCCAGGTATCCATTTTGTACAAGGAAATTTTTGTATGTTAATGAATGTAGTTTCTAATCTGAGTTCTTACTAATTTTAATAATTCACAGCATAATTGTTGAGGGTTGTGAACCATTTGCTGAGGACTTGTGGAAGGAAATTAAAATAAATAAGTTCACATTTAAATCTGTCAAGCTATGCGCTCGGTGTAAGGTAATAATTTGTAAAAATGCTGATTGAATACCATTTGTTTGTGTATATTGGATCGATATTTAAGAGGAGAATTCTTGGTCCTTACAGATTCCTACAATCAATCAAGAGACTGGAGAAGCAGGGCCAGAGCCAAGTGAAACATTAAAGGAGATCCATTCTGATAAAACGTTGCGGCCAAACAAGAAACATAGAGGAGAGGTAAGATCAATTATTTTTTTTAAAAAAAAAAAAAAACACCATTGATACAAAATAATAATGTAATGATTGGTGGGTGCAGGTTTACTTTGGGCAGTATTTAATTTGGACAGACAATTATAGTGGAGGAAAAGGGAACATAATGAGAGTTGGAGATCCTGTTTTTGTTCTCAAGAAACTCTCTTCTGCGGAAGAAGCTGTTGTCTGAACTTCTTTTTAGAATATCATGAAAACAATATTTCATGTAGCTTGTAAGTTGTGGATGATGAGATTTTTTGAAATTTTAGCGATGAAATTTCTACATATTTCAAAACAGAATGCATTTAATGAAAGCAACCTATGAATGAGATTCAAGTTTTATTTCGTGTTAATATATGGATCAGTCATTGTACCAATCTTCAAGGATCAGCCATGTCGCGTATGTCCCTGTTTCACTTTTCATTGCCCCATGCCCGAGAGTGCATTGTGAAAAACAAAAGAGGGCCAATTGACAAGAAAAAAAAGCAATGCAAAACTGTTGAACTCTAATCAACCACGCACTTCACCATAAAAAAACATTATAGTTGGTATTTATATTTTGTATTAAACTACTTTATTATATTTTATTATGAAAAATATTATACGTTAAAAATTTTTATTTTTGATATATGTGTATTAAATTTTTATTTTTGATAAATTTCATAATTTTCTTTTTTGTTATTTTTTTTTATCAACAAAAAAAACAACTGATTCCGGAATTGGGAGTTTAATAGATTGTCATAATGTGCATTTGTTAAATGATATGCTTCTACTCCTTCAGCACCTCCTTCCCCACCCTTCTTGTTTAAGTCAACTCTCTTAACGTATGAGCGTTTCCATGAGAGACATCTTCATTATTGCCATTAAACTCACTATTTTATTCCTGTGATGTTTGTTCCATCAAAAAATTCGCTGATAAAGTTTCCAGAAATGTTAAAATTGTGTTAAAAATCACTCTTCATCTTACTACGAGCAATCCTTGATCGGGACCGGGAGCTTCTTGTTATCTACTACTTTGATGTCAAAACTGTATATCACACAAATAACAAAAAAAAAAATAACGCACAAGGAATGCAGTTAAAGAGGAGTTACTGGAACAACAGACAGCTGACTCAATTGCTAGGCCCTTATAACAACAGAGGGCACACATTTGGACTATTAATTGACTATACAACTATAAATTACACAAGCTTTATAGATAGCAAAGGCCAGCCACAACTTCTCAGGTTTGCACCATGAATCAGCTATATACATAATATACATACAGTGCAATTTGAGTTTTCACCAGAAAGGACACCACCTGAAATAGGTAAAAGGGTAGCAACAATTAGAAACTAAACCTTCACCTATCATAGATCGATAAAATATTTTGAAAAATTTTTCAGAGAAGGAAAAGAAAATATTTTTGGTTTTCATATACCAAAAATGATGAATGCATAAATGCTAGGGTCCAACCAGCTCATCATAACACTAAAATGGATTTAAAACCAGTAAAGAGGATGAAAGGGGAAAGCTGTGGCAACATACCCAACATAATTTTGGCACAAATTTTCATGTGAAGTGGCTTGGATAATCAGCTTCTGGACTTGCAATTTAACAGATAAACCATGATCTACTTCACGGGTATCTCCTGAAATTAAGGAGCTGTGGTCTACTGCATTTTGGATAGAGCTGGCAGAAACTGAAGACGATGGGGAAAAATCACGTCCAGTGAGTTTATTACTCATTCGTGCCATAACAACCACAGCACGCTCATTCAAAACCTCATTAGCATCACCAAGCTGATTAACAGCCTACAAAAACCAATTGCCAATTGTGAACATCATAAAAACTAGTACCATAATAGAAAAATTCTATTATTTTAGATATTGTAATACCAGAAGAAGTTCCCTCTCACGAGCACCACGTTAAGGTTGGGCGAGCTCTCTGCTTGGAGCAGATTCCTCAGCATTTACAACAGTACGAGCATGAGCATTTGTAAACATCGACATTTGAGGAACTTCATTAAAGTTGAAAAGACGCCAATTAATGAGAGGATCATGGACAAATGCCTGAGAAAGATAAAACCAAGAATCACATTATTCATTCAATTAGTCTAGTTAACAAGTACATTCAATCAGTCTAATGAAACCTGCGTTTCTTCGCCAAACAGCACGATTTCCAGTCTAAGTAGAAAGAGGAGCAAGAGGGAGCAGATTGGAGGAGAGGAGGCCGAAGCGGAGAGAGCATCTTGCTCTCGTGGCGTGGTGGCAATGACGACGAAGATGGTGGTGCCGGCGGAGATAGAGATGTCGATGCTTCTTTTCAAAGGAATAATCGTTGCTGCATTTATGTTCTTTGGTTTATTAATTTTAGGGGAATGGGTCCCACTTCCCACATAAGCTTTTCACTCAGTGGCTTCTGGGCCCCACAAGCCACGTAGATGGCTGTTAAAATATAAACGGAGACCATACTTATATGGTCCTATTTATAACGTTAAGGGTGTAATTGAACCCCTAAAAACATTAATAGGTGATTCACGATTAGGTCAAAACATTAGGGGGGGTATTTGCACCTTTTCTCAATTTTAAATTTTATCATTTAAGCCACATTTTAAATTTATAATTTTAATATATACATTTATATTAAATTAATTTTTCCAAAAAAAAAATTATAATAAATTAATTGCTAAAAATATTTATCGTTTTTATAAGGGTTATTTTCATTCACGGTACCTAATATTTTGACATGTTACCACCAAAGGACCCAATTTTGGAATTGTAACTTAAAACCTACCAACCTTTATCCCGATTACCAGTAAATAGTTTGGAGTTATTTTCCAGCGTGTCATGATGACCTGACGCAAATGTGGCCATCATGTGTCTGTGTTAATGTCGAGTTAGCAAACCGACATCAGACACGTCATCACAATGGCTGACATGGCTCCACGTGTAAAAATGTCAAAAATTACTTTTGAATTTTCTTAGCAATTAATAATTAATTTATCTTATTTCCCAAAAAAAATTATTTACCTTTAAGATCTTCATCATTTTCACTCTCCCTCCATCAATTTGCTTTGATCGCCCATGTTTCTATACTCTCGTTCATCATTCTTTCGAGCCCCATTGATAAGTTTCATTGTCCTTGTTCAAAAATTGATTCCAACAAAACATGAAGCACTAAACCTTTAAAGTTCCTTATCTACAAAAATTAGTTTTAAAAATTTATTAAAACCCTAGATCTATTAGATACGGAGCAGTGAAAAGCCTTAATCGCATGAAAGAAGGAAGCAGCACTCATAACGTCATGGACCACCGCTAATCCAGGCAAGAGACTTTTAGGATGCCCAAATCAACAATGTCACTTTTTCCAGTGGGTAGATGCTCCTGTGCATGCAAGATCAAGGTTTGTTATTAACGGGCTACTAAAAAAATTGACAGATTGGAGAAGGAAAATACTGCAAGAAAGAATCAGAAAATGGCCAACACTGAAAATGGTTTTGGTTTGGCTTTTTATTGGCCTTGTTTGTAGGTGTATATGGATGATGTAGAAGCTGTAATATGATGTAGGTATATTTAGTTTTAGCTTAATATGTGGGCAATGCAATGTTAAAGTGCTCTGTAACAAAGATTGATATGAATGAAAGATATAATTTAGTTGGAAATCTTGTGTTGATTATCAACTGATATAATCTGCATACAAATTGCATGGTCCAACTGTAAATGGCATATACTAAGATTGACAAATAAAGATGGATCGATGATTTTTTTTTTGGCAATAGGAAGCTCAACTTGAAAGCAAAACGCAATAAAGCTAAAAGAAAAAAGTATTGCTCACAACTGTCGCCTTACTATAATCCTTCAATTGGACAAAATTATGCCAGCTTAAAACAAACTTTACCTAATAGAGATTACCTTTGAAGTAATCACTAAATAACAGAATAAAGAACAAAAGCTAACCTATAGAAAAAATAAAACAGGGAAATAAAGATAAAAACAAAAAACTAAACACAGCACATTCATCCGCTAAGAATCAATAAAGTTGATATAATTATATAAAAGTAGCAATGTACACTCCGTCATGGTTGGTACTGCTAATGTTTCATCTTTAAAATAAAAAATTCACTTTTTGTTCCAACTGTGAAACACAAAATAATGATTTATCTCATGCATAAATCACAAAAAGTGACAAAAAAATTATCCTCAATGCCTAAATTCGAGGTTTAACATCATCGATTAACTACTACACACTGTCTATATTAGATATTTAAGCTTTTCTCCTCTTGAAATTGATCCCATATCTTGATTCCACATCTAGTCCTACTATCCTGCTATTTTGGCCCGCAAAGTATTCAACTCGGTAAGCAGATGGTTCTTTAGCAATAGTGCTCCTTTGAGATTCTTGGACAATTTGACTCCTTTGATCAACCTGAAATAATAAACACACAATAGCTTAACACACACACTACACAATAGCTGAACATAAAAATAATAACTATCCACTCTTCAATAAACCCTATAACTATCCACTCATCACCAAAACCTACAATTATCCACTCTTCATCAAAACCAATAGCATACAAGTAACTTACAATGTTTCCATGAAAAGGAAATGGAGCATTGCCATTTGATGAGTTAGTAGTAATATGACTAGTGCCCTGTAATTTTTTTTAAAAATTACTCCATACTGTTGTCGAAAAATTATAAAAAAAAAAATACACTTTTGCATAAAATAAAATAAAAATTTCACATCCATCATCCATTGAAATGTAATTGGGGTTGAGGGTGCTGTTGAAGTTGCAGGCCTGGTAGTTGAGCCACTTGCTTTCTTTGATGACTAGCATAAAACAAAATATTAAGGTTAATAAATATCCTACAAAATGAATGCCTAATAAAAAGGAGAAACTTACAGTGTGGTGGCTTTTGTTATAGCTAATCTGACCACACGTAATGAACTTGATAGTCACAACTCCTTTGAGATTTATTTTTTGCATTGGCTTGTTCTTTGCTGCTTTTTGTTGAGCTTGTTCGTCAGCTTCCTTTCTTCTTGTAATTGTTTTATGTCCTCTCTTGTTTTTTGTAGGAGAAAGTGCAACTATATTGCCTGATGCATTTATCACTTTCTCTCATAAGCTGGGTCCATTTGTGGGATTAATAACATGACTGTAGACCTTGTTGAATGTTTGCACAGAGTAATATACATCCACATATTTTTTAGGCTCTTTACTGTTTTTTATTATGCAGGCACAAGCATGTTGACATGGAATGCCTGTAAGTTTCCACTTCTTACATGCACAAGTTCTTAACTCCATGTCAACCTTAAATTGCCCATCAGGTCCAGTCACCTGAACCTTAGCAGAACCTGCAAAATCTGCCTCGTAGTCAAAAGACAACTCCCCGTTGACAACAAGCTTTTTTTTTTTTTAATTTTAGGACAATGATCTCCCTTAAATCTTTTTCCCTCTTGTTTCTTTGTATGTATTCTCTTCATGAGTTGAGACCAGATCATCTCCAGCATAGTAATAATTGGCTTCTCTCGAGCTTCCAACATATACTTGTTAAAAGCACTCACTTAGATTATTCAACAAAATATTACATTTGGCTGTGCTGCTAAAACTTGCTCGACTCCACTGCTTAGAAGGCATTTTATTTAGCCACTTTTTGTATCTGGATATTTCATCTCTATCTTATCCAACCAATACTACAACTTAACAGTATATGTTGACCTAACTGCATTCCAAACCATGTCTTTTAATTCCTTCTTTTGGCTTGTGGTCCTGGTCCTAAATTTTGTTAACATATCAGTCCACATATGTCTAACATAGAACCTGTTCTCAGAATTTAGGAAGAGATCTGAAACGCCCTAATGAGTCCTTGCATGTCATAAAAACCCATCCAAATTAAGTTAATGCAATAGGTTCTGTGTTGGTGAAAAATACATATAAAATACAATATTAGTACTTGAATTTGTCTGTCAGACATAAACACCTAATGATAAGAGTTATACATTTCAAGGTCTTCTTTTAGCAACTCAAGGAACCATGTCCAAGTTGCTGTGTTTTCATTCTTCAAAACAGTCCATGCAAGTGGAAAAATGCAGTCATTGGGGTCTATGGTTGTTTCAGCAAGCAATTGGCCCCCATATGGTCCTTTCAACTAACATCCATCTAAGCAAACTAGGGGCATGCAACCTTCTTTAAATGCCTTTTTCAAACCACTTAGACATATATACACCCCTTGAAAAACACCTTTAGGCTCTTTGAACTCCATAATACTGCCAGGATTAGTTCTCAATAGTTCTTTTTTTGTATTTATAAAGTCTACCATACTGCTTGCTCTCATCGCCATTGATTGCTCTCCAAGCCTTCATTTGGGAAATTTTGAGCTTCAAATCCTTTTTAATTCTTGCCATAATGCTCTTTATTTTCTAAGTGGGATCTAGCTGAAACTCTTTAATGTATTTCTCAGCCAGCCACTTGGCTGACACATGAAAATTTTTATGAACCTTACCACACTTATGCTTCAAAGTAAAGGTCCTCAGCTAAAAGGTCTTATCTTCAGGATCATGTTTATTGAACTTGCAAGTATAAATCCAAAAGCCACATCCTTTATAACATGTGCACCTCACTTTCATGAGATTATTTGTTGGAAAACGGAGCTGGTTCCTCTTCTTGATGCCCCACTATTTACATGTTGATTTGAATTATTCCTTGTTACTAAAAAGTTGGCCACTAACAAAACTTATGTCATTCAGTTCTTTCTTTGCATTAAAACTTGGAAGTTTTGTTCTCTTTTGCTAATTGCCTTGCCCCTCACCTTCAAAATCTGATGCAGTATTCAACTCCTCAGAAGGCCCATAATCTGACTCCATTTCATTTGCTTTAAACCTTAAAGTTACATCTACACTACCTTAATTTATCCCAACCCCCTTAATTCTTGGCCTTCCTCTTTTACTTTTCCCACCTCGACACTGATCATGAGTTGAAGCTTCGCCTTATGTCTCTGCCTGGCCCTCAAACTCTATGGATTCATCAGACTCTGCTTCCCCATCAACATTTTCCTGCTCAAGGTCATCAATCTCTTCATGCCCCTCAATATCTGCCTGCACCTCAGTGTCAGCCTCAGTCTTTGATTTCAGTTGGCCAATCTCCTTTAGCACAGATATGAGATCTTCATCCCCAAAGATTATGTCATATTTCGAATCGATGAAGTTATTGAAGTTATCTTTATTAGGTTGCGTCAGGTCTACTTCACCTATTTCATCATTCTCTTCATGAACCTCAACACCTTCATCCTTCCCACCAGGTACCTGATCCTCAATGCCTGGTGCATCAACATCAGCCTCTGCAAACTCTTCACAAACACCACCATGTTGTTACTACTCATTCCAGTAGTTATTACACTCTTCTAACAACCTTGTGAGATTACCACCATATATGAGCTTTTCCCTACCTGCGTTAACTTCTACACCAACTTCATTTACTATGTCTTCATGTACAACTGGACTTTGCTTTAACTCAGTATCTGTACAAATAATTTAGCAACAACTATATCAACTTTTTCCTATTAATTTATTTCATTTGCAGGCAATAATAGTTCAAAATCCCGAGTAATATTTTATTGCAATGACATTAGGGTTTCTTCACAAACTACAACTGGCTAGGATTAGGGTAATTTTTCATTATTAATTAATAAAAAGTGAACTTTACCTGAAGACGACATTTGCACGTATAGTCCCCCACCACGAACTTCGTTTTTCTACTCTAGTGACCCATAGGCACCCACTTTATTCACAACTTTTTCTGCAAAAGTTCATAAAGTGTCTTTATAATTGATCTTCACAACTAACATAGAAACACACATTCATTTTCAAAGCATTTGCATCTGAAAGCGACGAGAGAGCGGGCTTACCATTCTCAAAGCAACGTCGTTTTCGATTCAACAAGAAGAAAACACATTCTTTTCGATTCAACAAAATTTTTTTCAAGATCGCTTACTGATTAGCGAGATTTTTCAAGTTGGCAAATGAGATTGGAGATTTGAGTTGAGTTACCATTTTGGGAGAGATGGAGAAAGGGAAAACAAAGCTTAAAGGTAAAAAATTTTTTTGGAAATAAGGTAAATTAATTATTAATTATTAAGAAAAAGTCAAAAGTAATTTTTGACTTTTTTACACGTGGCACCATGTTAGCCATTGTGATGACGTGTCTGATGTCAGTTTACCAGCTTGAAATTAACATAAACACATGATGACCACATCTGTGCTAGGTCATCATGTCTGGCCGGAAAATAACTTCAGACCGTTTACTGGTAATCGGAACAAAAGTTGATAGGTTTTAAGTTATGATTCAAAAGTTGGTATGTTGGTGGTAAGAAGTCAAAATGTTGGGTACCGTGAGTGAAAATAACCCTTCTTATAATTTTGTCCATATTTAACTGAATTAATCAAAGTTCGATGAATACTAAATATTAATAAATTAGAAAAAAACTCTACTTAATTTGTTTATGATGTTTTATTTTGAGTTAAATAAAAACAAAATTGTTTTATTTTTTTAACAATTATAAAAATATTATTAATTAGGAAATTGTGAGAAGAAGCAAGATTTTTATAACATATAGAAAAGTATAGTGATTTGTTTTTAAAATACATTATAAAAGAATAGAAGAAAATAATATTAGAAAATAAAGTCATAAATATACCAGCATATATGTCGATATTGCTTTGAATTATTTTTTTAACAACTAACAAAGATAGTTAATTTCTAACACTAAAAGGAGAGAGACGAAGGTCCGAACCTTATTCTTCCCAATAAAATATTTACACTTTTTACCACTTAAACTATTTATAAAATATATATATTACTTTAAGTTCTATATGGTAAAATAATACTCTAATATCTTGAACGAAATAATAAATGTGATAAAATTCATTTTACAGAGGACCAAGAAAACATTAAACAATAGATAAACCAAATGAAAATTTTCTTTTTCAAGAGAAATGATGTGTTTTTCTTAAAAATACAAAAATGAAGATCATATCTATTTTCAAAAAAAAAATAATAAAGATCATATCTTCTTTTCAAACTTAGAAGATAAAACTAAAGATAAAGTTTCAAAAATTTCAATAATTAATCTGGATTGCATTTGCGAATTAAAGTGATGCATATTTTGCCTCAAAAAAAGTGATACATATTTAGAATAGCTTTTTAATGAAATAAAGTTAAGATTACATGTAACACAAAGATGATTCTAGACGTTTGGATGGATTGAGATGAGAGGGAGTATAATATGGAGGTAGAAGAGACAACGGGTGGCGATAAAGACATGGCATTGGCTAATAAGACGGAAACAAACAAAGATAAGCATTAACGCTTCGTACGAGGAGGTCCATGTCGTGTTGGTCTCTACCGACTCCACATCCAAAGCCATTACTAAAATCCAACTTGTTCTGAAATTTGCAACTTTTTCTCGTCTTTTAATTGTTGCTCCTTTTTTTTTTTCAATAATAAGAAAAAAAATTATATCCAGTGGTTAAGCATTTTTCACTTTTAAACTTATAATTTTTTTAATAACATTTTTTCTGAATTTTTAATAACATTTTTACTTTTTCTAATTTTTTTAAAACATTTCACTATTGTACTATCTATCATTAGTAAATATAGGTTAAATTTACTACTGCAGCTAATTATGATGATCCTTTCTTTATAGTATAATGGTTTAAGTGATAAATATTATAAGATGAGTGATGAATTTGATCTTTTATTCCTTCCTTGACCTCTCAATCCTTCGAAAAAAAAGGGCTAACATAGATATTGATATGTTAATGTAGATTTTAACAACATTCACATCATACAGCTAACAATATTAGTCAATTTAGCTCATATTTACTAAAAGTAGATTTTTTTTTTTTTACCGAAACTAAAAGTAGATTTTATAGAACACTAAAGCATTATGAAAAATCACAAACTCAAAAAATTAAAAAAAAATGTTAAAGCACAAAATACTTTTCTATACTCGTCTATGTCTTTTAACTTTCCTTAAGTGAAAAAGAAGAAAAGAAAAATAACTAAGACAAACTAGAACATCAACATGTGTTTTGCGCTAAGCGAAGAAAAGGAATAACATAATATTATTTGATACTTAATTTAAGGTCGAACCGAACCGATGAAAATGATTAGTCGAGAATGCTAAAAATAAAAACTTAAAATTGAATCAAACATAGACAATAATGAATATTCTTTCTATTCTCAAAAAAAAAAAAAAAAAAAAAATTTCTTTCCAATTAATGTCTTTTATATGATATATTCTAATGTACATGCGGATATTCGGTTCAGTTTGGTTAAACCAAAATTTTTTTATTTCAAAACCGAATCAAATTTGAATCGGGTCTAAAATATGTAAACCGAACCAAAGAGAAATTTGTTTAGTTGGGTTGGATTTTGGTTGGGTTTGGTTTTTTTTGGTTTTCCAATTTGGCAGAACCGTTGCTCCCCTGTACTTTATGTTTGACAAGGAGCTAGTAAAAGAGATTTTTACAAAAATACCCAATTTTTAGGCTAAGTTTTCAGTAAAATACCCATCTTTTATCAGATATTACACGCCTACCCAATTTTCATAAAAAATTACACACGTACCCTAACTTATCTTCCGTCGTTTACGTTCATCTTCCTCGCGTCTTAATCTTCATCTTCCTTTTTTTTATTCTTCGTTTTCCTTTTTTTTTTAAAATTTTTCTTTGTTTCAACCTCTTCTTCTTCCTCATTTTCTTCTTCATTTTCCACTTCTTCCTAGCTACTACTTGTTCTTCATTTTTCACATCGCACAGCCGCCCTTTACTCATCTACTGCGTCTTCTTATCGTTCTTCCAGTCTTCTTCTAACTCCTCGTCTTCAGATCCAGCAGCTTAACCAGTCCGTCTCGCACCAGCAGATCGGAGATAGCAGCTTCGCCAGTCCTTCTTGCACTAGCAGATCGGAGATCGCAGCTTCGCCACCAGCAGCTTCACCACTATGCTTGGGCGATTTTATTTATGCTTGGGTGAGTTTCAAGGGTAAGAATTAGATTGTTTATTGAGCAGGCATATAAAGCCGCAAATAGAACTTCCTGATTCTTTTCAGCTCAGCCTCTTTCGTTTTGCCCTTGCCGTTTCACTTCTTTTGCTTTGTGGTTTAGTCGATTTTTGCGTTTTTTCACGGTAGCGAACCAAATCAAATTCAAGATGCAGAACAAAGAGGGATAGAACATGGATCTTTACATCCCCAGGAAATGGTAATAATTCGTATATTTTGATGGTAGTACTCTAGTTGATTCTAAAGCTAGAAATCTTATCGATTCATTATTTTTCTTGTTTTATGTTATTGCTGCAGCTCTACTACATTATTAGCATATGTTGAAAGTACAAAACAAGTGTCATATCATTATATAACATTTTTGAATATTATCCGAATATTTTTTGAATATTATTAGTACATGTGAAAGTACAAAAAATGTGTCATATCATTATACAACATTTTTGAATATTATCCGAATATTTTCTGAATATTATTCTTATATGTTGAAAGTGCAAAACAATATCATATTCATTATTCAACATTTTTGAATATTATCCGTATATTTTCGGAATCTTATTTGTATATATTGAAAATGTAAAACAGGTGTCATATTCATTATTCAGTTATATATATTTTTGAATATTATCCGTATATTTTCGGAATCTTATTCATATATGTTGAAAATGCAAAACATGCGTCATATTCATTATTCAATATTTTTTATTATTATTCGAATATTTTCTGAATCTTATTCCAATATTTACTGAATCTTATTCGTATATGACAAACATACAAAACATGTGTGATATTAATTATTCAGTTATATACATTTTTGAATTTTATCTGTATATTTTCGGAATCTTATTTGTATATATTGAAAATGCAAAACAATATATGATCTGAATATAATAAGTATTTGAAACACAAAAACAATATATATCAACCTAATTTATATTTCAAAAAAAATTTCTAGGATATTTGAAACTTTAATTATTTATTAAAACTAACATGAGTTGTATAATTTAAATATCT
>CATIWK010329383.1:0-13209 GCA_949634005.1 Mallotus japonicus | reverse complement strand
ATAAAAATTATTTTAATGCTATTTATTATTCAAAAATTGTCTAAAACATATTAATTAACAATAATATCAACTATACCCAAAAATATACTTAAAATCAACTGTTGTATTTCATAACATTTTCCATAAATTGTTCTTAATATAATTTCACAAAATACCCATAATATCATAAATTAATAAAATAATTATTAATACTGCAAATCCCAGTATTAAGTTTTAAAAACTTATAAAAATTCGGGTTATCACAAAAGCCCAGTCTGATCATAATGTATTTCTACTTTATAGCTTTATGCTAGTAGAAGTTAATTGGATATATACCTTCTTGATGGAGGTCCTAATGGTGTATGTTTATTTCCCTGGTTAATGAAGTATTTGATCTTTTCTTTTAAAAAAAATGCACGTATAAAATACGTTACCAATAACTGTTGGGATCAATTGGTAGGGTTTGTTCACACTTAACCAATGTCTCGAGTTCTGATATATGCAACCGCGTTAAATTAGTTGTTGGGAGATTTGTGCCGCCCTTATGGTCGTACCTGGATCGAATCGGACTATTAAAATTTAATAAAAGGAAAGAAATTGAGAGGAATTATTCCCTTTATTCCCTTATAGAAGTTGAAATTAATTACACCCCAAATTAAAATAAAATATAATTTAAAGTTATATTTTATTTTTAAATATTTTTCATTTTTTCCCTTTATTAATTAATTTTTTTAATTAAAAGTTAAGGCAAAATATCAGTGAGTGCACCCAATTATCCCAACTAGGTTGGCACAATCTTAGCACTCTCATTATCTAAAAGGGCTCGAAATATTATTAATAAAAGGAAGAGTACAATGAAGAAAAAGAAAGAAGATCCAAAGCTCAGCATAAATGAAAACGTTCCTGAGAGCTAAAATCCTAAAAAAGAAGTTGATTACAAAAATTTGGAGAAGAAGACCACCAATGATGATCTGAATGTTGAACACCAAATTTAGCTAAATTATTGACCACTGCATTACCCTCACGATAAATATGGGAAACCACAACACATAAGCTTTGTAGCTCCGCCAAACAAGAATCCTATTGATGTCGGACGGACCATGGAACCTCTATAGAACGAGACTGAACTAAATGCACAACCCATGTGGAATCACACTCAATCCACAAATTATGCCAACCCAACTCTTTAGCCTTGCGAATAGCAAACATGACAACCTTCAATTCAGTAATATAAGCAAAAGAAACACCCGTGTTAAAAGCGAAAGCTCCTTTAACATAACCCCTGGAATTGCAGAAGACTCCTCCCGCATTAGATGCATCAGGAGAACCAATTGTTGAACCATCAGTGTTAACTTTTATCCAACCTGACAGAGGAGGATGCCAAGTGACTCCAACAATCCTAGGAGCTTTAGATGGAATAGCTGTAATGTTCAAAAGAGAAAGATTGTGAAGCTCATACAAGGAATTAGACATAGATCCTTTTTTGAAAAAGTCACATTCCTTTATCATCTTCCAAAGGCTGCGAAGAGCAAGAAAGATACCAGGATTGACATTCTAAAAATTAGTTAAATTCCTATAGTGCCAAATCAACCATATTGCATTAGTAATGGCTGCATTCCAAAGCACTTTGATTTGTGAGCTGACGTTGCAATGGGAGGCTTGATCCACTCATTAGTCCAAAATTTTAAAGAAGAAGTAGTCCCAATGAGCCATTTGATAGAATCGCGCATCTGTACAAAAGAAGATTTTATCAAACTCCATATAGAGGAGGTGATAGGAGTTGTCATGATAGAACCCGAAGCTGAAAGAAAATGACTACGGAGAAGAGGCAATGGAAAAGAATGTTGAGTTATCAAGTTCCAAGAAGAGCCAAATTAATCTGCTCAAGGTTTTTAATCCCTAAACCACCATTATTTTTATTTAAGCAACAAGAAGACCATGGCACAATCACAAGCTTTCGAGTATCAGTAGATCTAGTCCATAGAAAATTTTGAATGCACTTTTTCATCTAAATCAGCAAACTGAGAGGCCATTTATAAATCGAAAAAAGAATGCAGAAAAGAACTCAAAATAACTGAGTTAATAAGCATTAAACGCCCTACCATAGAAAGAGAGGTTCCCTTCCATTTAGCAAACTTACTAATAATCTTGTCAGCGATAGGTTACAGCCATTTTCTGTGAGAAGAGCCTTGAAAAAGCGGAACCCTAAGATAGTTGAAAGGGAAATTGCCACAATTAACACTAATAATCTGCCTTAAAACAAACGATCTTCTAAAAGAGATAACCTTGCCAAAGTAGATGTTAGACTTAGTCCAGTTAACTTTTTGGCCTGAAAGCTTACCATAAACACGAAAAATATGTGCCAATGTATTCATATTTTTTAAAGAGGCTTTGCCAAAAATAAGAACATCATCAGCATATAATAAATGTGAAGGGAAAGAAGAGCCCCTAGAATAGTGCATTGCATCAAAAATATTGTCCCTGACAGCCTTTGAGAGCCATCTACTCAAAAAATCTTCAGCCAAACAAAAAAGAATAGGAGACAGAGGATCACCTTGTCTGACACCCCTAGAGCACTTAAACTAGCCTTTAGGAACCTCATTCACCATAACAGAAATTCTATCATAAGAGAAAATTTCCAAAACCCAATCCCGAAATTGTAAAGAAAAACCAAAAGCCTTCAAAACATCAAGAATAAAATTCCAATACATCGTATCAAAAGCCTTTTGAATGTCGATTTTTAGAGCAATGTTACCCCCAAAGCAGCGTTTATCAAGCATATTAATCCCTTCTGAAGCCATAGCAATGTAATGAGAAATATTTCTATTTCTGATAAAGCCAAATTGATTACAAGAAATAACATTCATAGCAATCAAAGATAATAAATCAGCAAGAATCTTGGTAATAATTTTTTAACAAAAATTTCTAAGAGAAATAGGGCGAAACTGATCCAACATGATAGTTTCTTCCTGCGAAGCCAACATAGTAGCCCAATGGGCAAGAACAAGGCAACAAGCACAAGCGCAATCGACAAAGCACACGAGATGAATATAATAGGGCTACTTCCGTTATTCATTATAGCAAGAAATACATCAATTCAGACACTGTGCTCCTAAGGTGTAGGCAAGGGGGAACCTACCCAATGAGAGTGCACACACCCAACATTTATAATGGCTAGATCTTCGGCCTTGAGCCCTTGATAACTAGTCACTCCCCCCTAAAGAGCATAAGGAGCACAATGGGCTTTGGTAGGAGGAGACATCAAAATGTTCCACCCATCACACCCCTGAAAATATATAAAATAAAATAAATATGAAATGTCTAAAATGCCTCTAAGATTACAAAATGCTACCCCTTGACATTCTCCCCCACTCAAGCGGTCGACGCCCTCGTCGACTCTGACTCAATAAACTGATCAATATTATATTTGAAAGCTTTAAGATCTTCTTCCTTCTCCCAGCTATTCTCTTCCTTGCCTTGATCCTTCCACTTCACTAAATACTCCTTGTATTTGCGCCGATTAGAACTTACAACTCTCTCTACTAGGATCTCTTCTACAATCTTCATTGTTGGCTCAAACTTAGAAATTAGAGGTCTCTTAGGCTGGTTTCTACTGGTGTCATCTTGATCTGCATGGTGGGGCTATAGGTTGCTCACATGAAAAATAGGATGTATGTTGAGCCCTTCAGGTAGTTCTACTTTATAGGTAGCTGACCCCACTTTAGCAGTAATGGGGAAAGGGCCTTCAAATCTCCTCAGCAGTTTACGATCCTTGTTGCATAGACGGATTTGTTCTGGAAGTAGCTTTATCAACACCCTGTCTCTAACCTGGAATTCCTATGGTCTGCCTAGTACTTCATTCTTTGTGCTGCTCTCGTCAAGTGTGCCTGAGCTATTTGTTCATTCTGCCTCCATTCTTTGAAAAAGTTGTAAGCTTTTGGATTCCTCCCTTTGTATGGCCCCTCCAGAGAGTGTGGTAGTGACATTTATTGTCCTGTTACAATCTCAAAAGGGCTTTTGTTAGTGCTAGAGCTTTTCTATGAATTAAAACAAAATTGTGCAACATCCAACAATGATGCCCAATTTTTCTGACTTGAGCTGATAAAGTGTCTCAAATATTCCTCCAAGAGACTGTTGAATCGCTCTATTTGGCCATCAATCTATGGATGGTAGCTAGTTGACATGTCAAGGCATGAGCCTAGGAGACAAAAAAGCTCAGCCTAGAAAGTTCCCAGAAATCGCCCATCTCAATCACTGACTACGCTCTTAAGCACTCCCCAATACTTCACCACATGTTTAAAGAAGGCCCTAGCTGTATCCTTTGAGGAACTGAATTTTTGCATTGGTATGAAGGTGGCATATTTGGAAAATCGATCACCACCACCATAATGGAATCATACTCCCCCACTCGTGGTAAGCCAGTAATGAAATCTAGTGACACACTCTCCCAAGGCCGGTTGGGCATTGGCAAAGGTTCCAACAACCCTGCAGTCTTTTATCTATCAGCTTTATGCTGTTGACAGGTTAGGCAGGTCTTGGTGTACATTCTCACATCATCTTCCATTTTAGGCCAGTAGTAATTCTGCGTTAAGAGAGCCAGTGTTCGCTGCCATCCAGGGTGACCTGCCCATAGTGTATCGTGACATTCTTGAAGTAGCAACTTTCTTAGATTCTTGATTTTGGGTACATACAGTTGAAACCTATTGCCACTAAGAGATCATTCTCCCATACAAACTATCTAGTCTTCCCTTGCTTAGCCAGATTGATTAAAGCAACAACCTGTGGATCTTTTCCTAAATTCTGCTTAATCTAGTCCCGGATGGAGGTTACAACTCGACTCATATAAAGATAAGCTAATTGTCTTACTACAGCCAATTCTGACTTTCGGCATAATGCATCCGCCACATTATTATTCTTCCTAGACCTATATTCCAGATGAAAATCAAATTCAGCCAAACATTCCTACCAACGAGCTTGCCTTGGACTCAGCTTTGGTTGGGTTAGGAAATAGTTGACTACAGTGTTATCAGTTCTCACCACAAACTTTGGCCCCAACAGATAGTGCCTCCATGTTTGCAAGCAATGAAGGACTGCTAGCAGTTCTTTCTCATAAGCCGTGTATCGACGTTCTGCTTTGCTTAATTTTCTACTTTCAAAGGCTATAGGATGGTTGTCTTGCATCAGTACTCCACCAAGAGCAAAGTCCGAAGCATCAGTTTGGACTTCAAAAGGTTTCAGCATGTCCGATATAGCAAGTACTGGGTCTTCAAGAAGTAACTTCTTCACTTCATCAAATGCTTCTTGACAACTGTTAGTCCATTTCCAACTAGTGGTCTTCTTCAACAACTCTATTAATGGAAGTACCTTCTCTGAATATCCTTTTATGAACCGCCTATAGTAGTTAGCAAGTCCTAAAAGGAATGGAGTTTCGTTAGACTAGTGGGAGTTTTCCACTCCTAGGTTGCTTCCACTTTCCCTGGATCCATGTGGACGCGGCCCTGTTCTACTATGTGCCCTAAGAATTTTATGGTGGTTTGCCCGAAGGCACATTTCTCTTGCTTTACATACAGCTGATTCTACCTCAATTTCTGAAAGACTGGGCGGAGATGCTCTTTGTGTTCTGCTAAGGTGGCACTGTAAACCATAATGTCATCTAGGTACACCACTACAAACTTATCCAAGTAATTATGAAACACCTGGTTCATAAGAGTACAAAAGGTAGCAGGAGCATTGGTTAGTCCAAAAGGCATAACAAGAAATTCAAATGCACCATATTGAGTTACACATGCAGTCTTCAGTTCATCACCTTCTGCGATACAGACTTGATGATATGCAGATCTCATATCTAACTTGCTAAAGTACTTGGCCTATCCCAATTGATCAAAGAGATCAGCTAAAAGAGGGATGGGATATTTATTCCTTACAGTGACTTTATTGAGAGCTCGATAATCAACGCAAAACCACAGACTTCCATCTTGTTTCTTTTGAAAAAGCACCAGAGCACCAAAGGGGGCCTTGAAGGGACGGATGAAGCCTGCTTCAAGTAATTCATCCAACTGCTTTCTCAGCTTAGCTAGTTTGGTAGGAGCCATTCTATAAGGAGCTCTTGTAGGAGGCTTGGTCCCTAGTACCAATTCTATTTCATGATCAATTCCCCTTCTTGGAGGCAAAGTTTAAGGCAGCTTTTCGGGCATCACATCCGCATACTCGATTAATACTGCCTTCAGTTGTTCTAATATCTCCATATCATGTTGGTTCTCTACCCCAAGTGGAATCGCCATATATGTTTTCTCACCCTTCTTTATCCCCTTTTTAAATTGTATTGCCGATAGTATCTTCTTTTCACAAATTGGGCTCACCATAACTAGGATTACACACGAGCTTTCTCCCATCATCAGCAGGCAATTGGTTAAGGGAAATAGGAAGGTTCTAGTTTGATGCAAGAAGTCTAACCCTAGGACAACATCGAAGTCATCCATTGGGGCAACTATGAATAACACATTCCCGTTCCATGATCCCAGTTTACATGGTACTTCTCGAGCTATGCCAATTACCTCACTAGCTTGAGTGTTCATCGTTTGCATTTTTCCTACATCTTTTTCCACCTTGAGTCCCAAATGAGCTGCTACATTATCTGTCAAAAATTTGTGTGTAGCTCCCGTATCTATGAGAGTTTGGATAAGTTTGCCCTTCATAGTAAAGGCAACATACATTAATCCCCTAGGCCTCTTTGCCTTTAGTTGCACTGTTTGTCTCTCCAAGGCATTCAAGAACCTAAGGGCTCCCATCATGGCTGGTTCATCTTCCTCTTTCTCCTGAGGACTCTCTTTCATCTCTTCTTGTTGCATAGCCCTGATGGCATTCAAAGCTGCTCATTGAGGACATTCTACCATCTTTTCTTATTGCATAGCCCTGATGGCATTCAAAGCTACTCACTGAGGACATTCTACCACCCGGTGAGGTCCATTGCACAAAAAGCACTTAATACTTGAGGTGCCTCCCCTTGTAGGCTTTTCAAAACTTGAGGACTTTATCTGCTACTGCCCAAAATTTCTTTCACGGAAGTTGGAGTAGTTTCTATCTCCTCCTCCCGTGTTATTAAATCACTTCTCCATCCCACCAAAATTCCAATTTCTACGCTATGTGTTCCCAGATCATTGTGGATTTCCTTGAGAGTTTATTGGCCATTTGGTAGTATGACTATCTCCTTTCATGAAGGGATTGAATTTTCTTTTATTGCCACTCTCTACGTAGTCATCTAGACTCTCAGCTGCCGAGATGGCGGCCTTGATATCTTTTACCCCCCGTCGTTGGAGCTCTTTCTTGGCCCAAGGTTTCAAACCAGTCATGAAATGATATACTCTGTCTGCCTCCACCATATCTGATATATTGAGAATCAGTGCCAAAATTGCCTGACATAGTCCCGAATAGAACCAATATGTTTCAATTCTTCTAGCTGGGCGTGAGTGTTAAACCCCACATTTTCAGGGTAGAATTGTGCTCTTAGTTCTTGTTTAAAATCGTCCTAACCCACCACAACGAACGTGCTTGCTCTCATTTCCTCCACTTTCATTCGCCACCAAAGTTTTGCATCGTCAGCAAGATACATGGGAGCAAGCCTTAACCGTTGTTCATTGGAATCTCTTTTCATTGCCTCGAAATAGAGTTCCATGTCGAATAAGAAATTATCGACAATGTTTGAGTCTCGGGCCCCTTTAAATGGAGCTGGTTTAGGAATCTTGGTTCTTCTCATGGGCATGGCTCCTAAGCCACCTGTGTTAGTTAGCTCTTCGGCCTTCCCACTAATTGTTTGTAACTCCAAATGTAAGGATCGGAAAGCTTCCTAGGCATCCTCACCCAAAGTATCGAGACCTTCACTAAGGCTCTTCTATTTTTTAAGAATATCATGGGTGAATTCTCAAAGGTCTCCACCCAAGACACCAGGCTCTTTAGCCGGTTTTTCAACACATCAGTGTCACCACTCCCCGAAGGGTTTACACAAAGGGGTGCCTCAAGCTCTAGTGGCCGCCCCTCGAGAGAAGATAATTTGGCCAACACTGGCTTGAGAGTCTCAACTCTCATTATAATATTTTCAATGACATCTGCTTTTGCTACCACAACATTAAGAAGTTCGAATTTATTCAGCACATTCTCTAGTGGGCGCACTTGGGTTACCGCAACCTCGAGTACCTCCACCCTTTTCTCTAGCACCTCAATGCGCGTTTGTTTAGAATTATTTGTTTTGGCCACTACCACCATTGTTGAAGAGCAAAGAACGCTTATTAAATATAACAAAATTTATAGTTTTTATTTCCTTCCCTTCCTCTCCTTTTTTTCCCTTTAAAAAAAAAACAAACAAACAAACCTTTTCTTACCTTCCCTTCCCTCTATAATTTCCATGTATAGTATTAGTGTATTTTAGAGAAGTTTCAATTCTAACAAATTGATTTTTGTGAAGAAATTTGAAAATCAACCACTTTCTTATAGCAACATCATGAGCCAACAACTTGTCTTTTGGTATAGAAATTTGAAAGCAAACGTCTTTAGTCTTTGGTCACTAGGAAACATAAAATCACAACCGCATCCTTAAATTCTAAACCTAACCTAGAATTTTTGCACAAGTCATGGTCTTTGTATCCTTTTTATACATATTGGTGGAAAAATAAAGTCTAAATTTTTCCTCCAATCTTTTTATTTTGAGCAAATTTTACCATAATTCACACTCTCTACCATCTTATTTGAAAATTGAAGCCTTACTTCGTCAGTTTCTATTCCGTTAATATTTTAGATTTTGTGATCAAATTTTCGACAAGTCTCTTATATCAAAAAATATTTTACCCCTTCTATTTTATAAAAATAACACTTTAAACTCTCTATTTTAATAAAACTAAACATTTTATTTTAAAAAAAAATTATTTTAACTTTAAAGTTTTAAAAGTGACTATTTTTTCCAACACTTATTTTTATCAACACCTTATAATTAAATATTAAATTTTAATTTTAATCAGCTCCTTATTTTGGTTGATTTCACTACATTGCCAAAAATAAAGCCTATCCGATATTTGATTTTTAATTTTTAGGATCTCTGATCTAGGGAGAAAAACCCTGGCGGCGCCTTCTCTCTGATACCTCCGATTGTTGATTCAGTTTTCAGCTGCCCCCTCCGGGCTACACCTGCTTACTTTATTCATTATGGATTATCTCAGTCCTCATGACATGTTTTCTGCCCAACCGCAGACTTCTACTCCAAAGCTTTCCTATACGGAAGTCGTTGCACCAACAGATCATATTCTCCCTATCGAGGATGTTGTTACATCCAACAAAGGCGGTTATATCATAATTAAGATTAATCAGTAAGTTTACGAATAGCAGTTAGTAGCCTGTTAACATGTGCTTATTGCCAAAATATCCTTTCGAAAGGAGATTCCCCATGGAAGCTAGCAGATTTAAAACTCAAACTCTCTTCAATTTGGGGAATTAAAAATAACTGGAAGTTGATTTCCCTAGGGCGAGGATATTACCATGTAATACTCATTTCTAATGCTGAAAAAAAACTCCGTTTGGAGTAGGGGACCAGTTTAGCTGAAACCTAGAATTCTAAGACTTCAGCACTGGCAACCGGATTTTGATCCTTCAAGCTAAAAACCCATAAACTCACAGACCTGGGTACGGTTTTATCGGCTGTCATGGGAATATTGGCACCCACAGATTCTGACTTCGATTGCCAAAGGAATTGGCATTCCCTTGAAAATAGATAATGCCTCAATTAAGGGAGAATTTAGCCACTATGCAAGAGTGCTTGTTGATATCGACCTATCTAATGAACTGCCAGAATCTCTACTTATTGAACGAGTTGGAAAAAGTTTTTTTTCTTGAAGTTTTTTATGTAAATTCACTGAATTTTTGCAATATTTGCTCCAATGTTGGACATTCTCCACAATATTGCAGGTTGGGGAAAAAGATTTCAAAGCCTGATCCTCCTCACCCGAGAGCAAAAAATCATGTTGAACCTAAGCGTATTTGGAAAGCAAAAGCCGCTTCTAATAGCACAGTACCCATCCGAAACACTTTCAATCAGCTTCAAGTAGAACTTGGCAATGATACTGATCATCAGCAGGTTGATAGTGTCTCTGATAAAAGTCTTCCTGACGAGACAACAGATCATATTGACGATGTGTGTCCATCCCCTCGCCATGCTATGGAACCGACAGATACAGTTACCCCTCCAGCTGCTAGAGTGCAAGCTGCTGATAAATGTGACTCTCCCACATTAGCTTTACCAGTTTCTGTACTTGATGAATCATAAGCTGATGATACCCGAGATGAGCATGTTATGCCTGCTCCCAATGCAATAAGGGAACAAGATAACATTGACCCAAATCATGTCTTTTCATAGGCAGATGAGGTAGAAAAAGATGAAGAGCCTTGGCAGTAGGTTACATAAAAAGAAACAGTTAGGATCTCAGAAAAATAAGGTATCTCTTTCAAGAAAAGTACCTCGAAAACTAGAAAAACTTAACCTATGAAGCTCCTCTATTGGAATTGTCGTGGTATGGGTAACTCTAATACTCAGAGAACTTTATTTTCTTTTTGTAGACAATACACACCTGATTTTGTATGTATTGTTGAACCTATGGTTGACTTTTCTAATATTCCAATTTCTTTTTGGAACCGTTTAAATCTCTCTTTAATTGCTTGTAATGATCGTGCATTGCCTTCTATTTGGCTTATGGGCAAATCTGATGGTCCTTCTATGTCTACTATTTATGTGCATGAACAACATATTGTTGTGGATTTCTCTTTGCCTCATTCTTTGTAAAGGTTATCTTTTGTGTATGGTAGCATGTAGAGAAATCGTCGTTTGGAGCTTTGGTATGATCTTCATTCTCTTTCTTCTAATTTTACTTCAAGTTGTTGTGTTATTGGGGACTTTAACACTGTCTTAGGTGCTCATAAAAAATCTAGAAGATCCCCAGCCATAGGACCTTGTAGGGAGTTCGGTAATTTTATTGATGGTTGCCTTCTTTCTGATATTCCTGCTCATGGTGCTACTTTTACATGGTCTAATGGGCGTCATGGTTTTAATTTGAGTTGAAAGTAGATTAGACTGAGCATTGGGTAATTTACAATTTTTTGAATGCTGGAATTCAATATCTTGCTCAATGCTTCCCCAGCATTACTCAGATCACTCTCCTTTATTACTTCATTGTGCTCTAAATGATAAGGTTGTTTCTCTTTTTCGCTTCCAAGCTATGTGGATTTCTCATCCAAGTCTTCGGTATTTTATTATGCACTCTTGGTCGGTTCCAATTGATAATCTTCACCCTATGCAGCTTCTTGGTGTTAAGCTGAAGAGGTTGCGTGGTAGTCTGAGATTTTGGAATCGTGATATTTTTGGGTGACTGGATCAAAATATCAGTCAGGCAAGCTCAATATTGCGGGATATTCAATCTGATATTTCGGTGCATGGTATTTCTGAGGAATTATATAGGCGGGAATTATTGGCCCATGCTGATTTGGATAGTTGCCTTAAACAGCAGGAGATTTTTTATAAGGAGTGTAGCCGAATTAAATGGCTGGTTGCAGGGGATAGAAACACTTCTTTTTTCCACCAGCAATTTGCCTGAAATAAATCAAAGCAAGGCATTCATCATCTTAAAGTGGATGGGGTTATCACTGATGAGAAAGAAATTATTGAGTAGCATATTATTGATTTTTATCAACATCTTTTTTGAAGCTGATCATTTGGTATCTTCTAATATTTCTTTTATCAAATCTGTTGTACCTTGCTTAGTCACAGATGATGATAATTTATCTTTTGCTTGCTATCCTACTGAAGAGGAAATTCAGAAAACAATTTTTCATATGGACCCTCATAGTGCTCCTGGACCAGACGATTTTACTGGTATATTTTTCAAGACTTTTTGGGAGGTTGAGAAAAATGATGTTTGTGCTGTTGTTCGTAGCTTTTTCCTTACAGGTACTATAACCTCGGGAATTAATTCTAGCTTTATGATCCTCATTCCTAAAGTGCCTCATGCTATTTCTATTGAGCAATTTTGCCCAATTGTGCTAAGAAATTTTAGTATTAAAGTTATTACTAAAATTCTAGCTGACCGCCTTGCCTTGATTACTTCAAGAATCATTTCAGAAAATCAATTTGGTTTTATAAAAAATCATCACATCTCTGATTATATTGCTGGGGCCTCTGAAGGTGTGAATCTTCTTAATAAGTCTTGTTTTGGGAGCACTATGGCTTTGAAGATTGATATCAGAAAAGCCTTTGACACAGTTGATTGGAATTTTTTACTTGATGCTTTGGAAGCATTTGGTTTTTCTCTTCAATTCAGGGATTGGATATTTTCATTATAATTTTAATTGTTATAACAAAATATAATTTATTTAAGATAAAATATAACAAATTTTATATTTTACCTTAAATTAATTATATTTTATAATACAAATAAAATTATTAATTAAAATATATTATTCTTCAAATATTTATTATAAAATAGACTAATAAAAAGAAATATTTTTTTAAATTGTCTAATTGAAATACAATTGAGTTTAAAATTTATTTAAAATATAACATATATTATAATGTTGACAAAACTAATTGAATTTATCCAAGTATAAAAAATTTATTCAACATAAAAGTGTAGGGACTCAATGTATAGAAATAAAAGTGCAGGGGCCAAATCCAGAAAAAAATAAAAGTGCAAGGGGCCAAAATAGGCTTAAGCCATATTTTAAATTTGAAAAGGGGTCTATTTGAACCATTTTTAAAAGTTTATGGATTTTTTTATACTTTTTTTTCTTTATGGTGTTATTTTCTCTTTTCATAAAAGTTCAAAGGTTTTTTTGTACCTTTTGCCAAGAATAAAAGAAGCTCACCTCATAAGTGAAAGGACCTTGTAGTGTATCCAAGTCATGAGTCCTTATTGCAACCAAAGTTCTTCGCCTAAAACATGCATGAGATGTCGGCATTACAAGGCAGAGAAAACAACATGATCACTTAACGACCCTTAGAGCAACAAAAAATCCATGTTCAAATAAGTTTACTACCTGCAAATGTTCTGATGAAGTTTTTCTTGGAGATCAATGAAGCTGTTATAACTTGCTTCATCAAACATAATATCTCTCAAAACAGCACAAACAATATAAGGAAGAACGGATGATGTATGCAGCAAGGACACAATTTCCAAATAATGCATGAAATACATATGAAAC
>CATIWK010329374.1:0-10950 GCA_949634005.1 Mallotus japonicus | reverse complement strand
AGAATTTCCTGGTTGTGGTGCTAGCTTTCTTTTAGAGAATCGAGTACCACCTCCGATTTTGTCCCAGTTATTACCCTGGGTGGCGACTCCATCATCTCCACGCTATGTCTTTGTGATATAGTAGTGTGTTCCCTAAAGCTCTGAGCTTAAACAGTATCGCGGTTGCAAGAAACTTGGGCGCGCGCTAAACCCCGCCGTCTACAGGAGGCAAAGCCAACCGATAAGCAACCATGCCAATTCTCTACAATATCTCAAAAGGCCCTATATATCTTGGTGCCAACTTTCCCTTCTTGCTAAATCTCATTACACCCTTCATTGGTGACACATTCAGGAATACATAATCCCAACTTGAAATTCCACATCCTTGCGCTTTGGGTCTACATAACTCTTCTGCCTACTAGCTGCTGTCTCCAATCTCCTTCTGATCAAAGTGACTTTCTCGGATGCATCCTAGATAATTTTCGGTCCAATTAGCTCTCTTTCTCCGACTTCATTCCAACACAGAGGAGATCTACATTTCCTTCCATGCAAAGCTTCATATGGTGCCATTTCAATACTGCTATGGTAGCAGTTATTATAAGCAAACTCTACCAATGGCAGATGATCATCCCAAATGCCTCCAAGATCCATTACACACATTCTTAACATATCTTCAAGTGTTTGGATCGTTCTCTCATACTGACCATCCATCTAAGGATGAAAAGCAGTACTAAAATCAAGCCTGGTACCCATTGCTTCTTGCAACTTCTGCCAAAATCGAGACGTAAACACCGAACCTCTATCAGAAATAATGGAAACAGGTACCCCATGAAGACACACAATATTCTTAATGTACAACTTAGCCAATTTAGCCACTGGATAAGTAGCTTTAGCTGGCAGAAAATGAGCTGATTTGGTTAACCTATCCACTATCACCCAGATGGAATCGTATCCATCCTTTGAACTAGGCAACCCTATCACAAAATCCATAGTGACTCTCTCCTATTTCCACTTAGGAATCGGAAGAGGTTAAAGCTTTCCAGAAGGCTTATGATGCTCTACTTTCACTTACTGACAAGTCAAGCACTTGGAAACAAATTCAGCTACATCCTTCTTCATTCTATCCTACCAATACAGATCCTTTATGTCGTGGTACATCTTAGTAGAACCAGGATGTACTGTAGGCTGCAAAATGAGTTTCTTCTAACATCTCTTCTCTGAAATTGTCTACGTTAGGAACACACAGCCTTCCACTGATCCATAGAACACCTTCATCGCCAAGGTTAAAATCAGTGAACTTCCCTTCGTGAACTTTCTCCATAAGTTCCATCAAATCAGGATCTCGGCTCTGAGCTGCTTTGATCCTATCCCTCAATACATATCTGACTCTGAATTGAGATAACAATCCTCCTGACCTAGTTATCTTCATCATCAACCCTTGGTCCACTAACTTGTGCATCTCTTGGATCAAAGGTCTCCTTTCCACACTGATGTGAGCAAGACTACCCGAGGACTTCCTACTCAAGGCATCTGCTACCACATTAGCCTTGCCTGGATGGTATAAGATATCACAGTCATAATCCTTCAGAAGTTCTAGCCACCTTCTTTGTCTGAGATTCAGATCTCTCTGCTGAAAGATATACTTTAAGCTCTTGTGGTCAGTATAGATTTCGTGTTACCCCGTACAGATAATGCCTCCAAATCTTGAGAGCAAAGATAATATCGGCCATTTCTAGGTCATGAGTAGGATAGTTCTGCTCGTGCTTCTTCAATTGCCTGGTAGCATAAGCCACTACCCTATCATTTTGCATCAACACACAACCTAAGCCAACTCTGGAAGCATCACAGTGAACTTGTCTACTCCATTAGGCAAAGTCAACACTGGAGCTGTAGTCAACTTCTCCTTTAGCAGTTGAAAGCTATTCTCACATGTTTCTAACCACACAAACTTCATATTCTTCTGAGTTAGGTGGGTCATAGGGGTTGTAATCCTTGAAAAATCCTGAACAAACCTCCTATAATACCCTACCAAACCCAAGAAACTCCGAATCTCTGTGACTACCGTCGGTCTTGGCCATTCAGATACTGCCTCAATCTTCAATGGATCAACCTGGATACCATCCTTAGACACTACATGCCCAAGGAATGCCATACTTTCCAGCCAAAAATCACACTTTGAGAACTTAGCATAAAGTTGTTATTCCCTTAGTGTCTGCAATATTGTTCTCAAGTGATATACATGCTCTTCCATACTCTTCGAATACACTAGTATATCATCAATGAAAACAATCATGAACTGATCTAAGAATGGTTTGAACACCCTATTCATCATATCCATAAAAGGCTGCTGGTGCATTGGTTAATCCGAAGGACATCGCCATAAACTCATAGTGGCCATATCTAGTACGGAATGCCGTTTTAGAAATGTCGGCTTCACTGATCCGTAACTAATGATAGCCCGACCTCAAGTCTATCTTAGAAAAGAACTGTGCACCTGAAGCTGATCGAACAAATCATCTATCCTCGGAAGAGGATACTTGTTCTTAATTGTCACCTTGTTCAATTCTCTGTAATTAATGCACAGTCTCAGTGTACCATCCTTCTTCTTCATAAACAAGACTGGTGCACCCTAAGGAGAAGTGCTAGGTCTTATGAAACCCTTATCCAGTAATTCTTGGAACTGCTCCTTTAACTCTTTCAACTCTGCAGGAGCCATCCTATAAGGTGGCATAGAGATAGGAGCTGTGCCTGGTACCATACCAATACAGAATTCTATCTCCCTCTAATGTGGTAAACCCGACAATCCATCAGGAAAAACATCAAGAAATTCACATGCTATAGGAACATCTGAGATAGATATTTGTTCTGTTGTAGTATCCTTGACACCCTTTTCTCAGCATCTTCCTTGTCGTAATGGTAGAGATAAGATTCTGAGGTGTACAACTCTTATCACCCATAAACTTGAATTCCTCTTCACCCGAAATTCTGAAAATCACCTCTTTATTACGGTAATCCACAATAGCATGATACTAAGACAACCAATCCATTCCCAGGATGAAATCAAAGTCCATTACATCCAACAACACCAGATCTACAGACAACTCTCTGCCTTCTACCAACACAAGACACCCAAGAAAAATCACATCGGTGTCCAATGAATCACTTAGAGGTGTGGCAACTGATAGAGGAATTGCCATCCTCGCAGCTTGCCAACCCGATTTCAAAGCAAAAACAGGGGACACAAAAGAATGGGTAGCACCCTGATCAAACAAAACTCTAGCATCAAAATAACATATCGGGAGTGTACCTGCTACCACGGTATTGGATGCCTGAACATCCTACTGTGTGAGAGTGAAGACTCTAGCCTGTCCTCTGCCTCCCTGCTGGCTGGTAGAAGCTTGCCCAAATCCTCTGGCACTACCTCTACCCCCTCTACCTCGCCCCTGCTGGGCAACAAACTGAGAGGTGCTTGGGTACTGAAACGGCGGCGGCTGAAATTGAGTTGGAGGTACACTAGCTGAAGATGACTGGGGAAACTACCACTAAAAACCAAAATAAGGGCATGATCTGGCAAAATGTCCCTTTTGTCCACATCGAAAATATGCCCCCGGAGCTATATAGCACTGTCCCTGATGGACTCTCCCACATGTCTGGCAAGCACTAGATGTAGATCATGTGCTGCCGTATCCAGAACTCTGTTTGCTATTGCTGCTAGTAGCACCAGAACCAAATCTAATAGGTCTGCGGGCTCCACTACGGCCATGTCTACCGCTCCTCTGTACTCTCTGCTGGGGTCTCTGGCCCTGCTGAATAAATCCTCTGGGCTGACTACTGGAGCCTATCTGAAACGTCGTACGTTGAGTACTCTGATATCCTCCTGCTCCGGTATCTTCAATCTGATAGAAGTCAGGCATGACTCCCTGCCTGATGAGTCTAAGCTCAATCTCCTTGGCTAATTTAGTCACTGCCTCAAGAGTCAAGCCTGCAGTAGCCATCCTAGAAAATGAAAAACCCAGTCCAATAACATATGTAGTCACAGTAAAATACTGGTCTCTCATCATATCTTCGGCATATCTAGACAACCGAAGAAACTCTCTCGTATACTCCTCTACCGACCTGTCGCCTCTGGAAATATTCGTCAGCCGGAGTTTGTAACTTATCTGCATCGGTTCATCTCTCCCCCGTTTCTTTCACCACTCTATAAGCACCAACACCACCACCTCCGCGGCCGCGCTCAACTCACTGTACAAAACCATTTCCATTTCTAAGATATCAATACCGATAATACTAATACTAATAGCTTTGATTATAAATTCTCTCGATTGATTGCTCAAACACAGGAAATTACATTACCTACAAACTATGACACAATGAAAATATTTCACTCACTAGCTCCCTGATTCATTTGCTCCCGCCTCATCTGCTGCTTCCATCAACTAGACAGTGAATATGAAACTTGTCTACTCTGCTTCACGAACAGTAGCAGTGTTCTCTTTATAAAGCCATTTCCCTCTTATGACAGAACCCTGTTTATCTCTAACAAGCATACCAATTCCCATTCGTTCACCGTTATCAGAGATAGCAACAACTGAATTTCTTTTTAACCATCCCATCGGAGGTTTACACCAACGCTGAATAGATAACCCATAATTAACATATGCCGGCGGTGAGATAACACCAACACGAGCTTGTTGCCACTGAGAATGAACATCAACAACTAGTTCAGCGGTCTGCAATGTCGATAAACATTGACCCTCCCAAAGCTTTTTATTCCTCTGTACCCATGTACACCAAAGAAGCATGACAATCTTAACTAGCAAATCATTCGATGTATATTGAAAACAATTACCAAGCCATTGCCGTAGTTCATCAAAACCATCTGTCATTAATTCCATACCTTCCGAAACCCAACAATTTGATGGTACTTACCAGCCTTTTCTCTTATTGTACCTTTAGGACCCATCGGCGCCCAATTCCTAAACAAGAAACTACCAGTATTCAATACAATCCAAGATTTTTTATCAAACAACAAGTCAGGATACCCATGAATCACTAAATTATGCTGATTATACTTGGATAGCGGGATCTCGAAAACCATATTAGTAAATATAGCATCACTATCCATCCACTAAATCCACTCAATTTCAGGGAATTTAGCGTTTTGATTAAGCCATACCTGCCGTTAGCGGTGGTGGGTAGGCCTGCTCCTCCTCCACCACCACCGCCGCTAGCTCTCTTATGAGGAGTGAAGTTATCTTGCTCTTTATCTTAGAAATGGAAATGGTTTTGTACAGTGGGTTGAGGGCGGCGGCGGAGGTGGTGGTATTGGTGCTTGGGGAATAATGATGGTATTGAGAGAAGTGATAACCAAAAGGGGAATGAGGGTAGTGATAACAGTGAGGACAGTGATGTTAGTCATGAAAGTGAAGATCAGAGCGAAAATGAAAGTGAAGATGACAATGAAGATGGTGGAGATAGTGAATCAAGTGAATTGGGAGAAGATAGTGAACTTCAGCTGCTGATGTAGGACCAACGTGGATGACATGCAAGTAGCTGAGTATTGGGTATACTATCCACGTGGCAGGGTGAAAATGGTGGTTAGAGCCAAGATAACGGCAGGGTCTTTTTTGAGCCACTTTTACAAAGTGGAGTTCCGATTGGGAAAAAAAATTACCGGGGTGCTAAAGTGCTCTTAGGGCACAGATCGAGGGTGCAAATTGTACCTTTTCCCTAGGAACAAATGGCACCCCATTTGGAGTTATAAAACTCTAGATATGGCTTTAACAAGTATTCTGTTCTCACCTAAATAGGACACCCGAATTCAGCAACCATTAATCATATGTACAATCTTATTCATATGTAAAATCTAATCTCAAGTACAATCAATCATCAATAAAATAATAAAAAATTAGCATCTATCAATTTGAACACATATATTTCTCTTATCCAAGCAGCTTAACAAATAAATTTATGATTATTTATTTTAAGTGTTATATTCACATAGAACATTAAGTTATTCACTTACCTTTATTATTTCCTTGCTTTTGCTTGAATTTTCTTGTGTGATAGCCTTTTTTCCAATTTGTTTAGCTGAAATAGATCATAATTTAATTTTCTTAAACACTTAATAATAATAGAACCTCATCTAGCATTATAACATCATTAAATTACTTAAGCATGTAAGACTACCAACTATAACAAATTTAATAGGCTAAATTTAAAAATTCCCCAAAAATTCTATACAATAAATCTTAAAATGAAACTTTCTAGATCACTAGACCTATGTGTCTAAAGTAATTAAAATTGATTTTGTTTCAATTGGAATTGTATAGAGGGAGAACCTTAAGAAAAAATCTACCATACTCAAACCAGCGATGGAAACTGAGCAATAAAATGTTTAGACAAATATAACAATCGAAACAGTAGAATTAGATTTCCCCTATTTCTATAAGTTTTGTTGTAGACATCTAAAAGTTTCTTTAGGCACAAACGAAACCTAATTTGGAATTACAAAACTCAAGATATAGATTAAATAATATTACTATTTATACTTGATTTGAACTTCAGACTCATCTCCTTCTTCTTCTTCTTCTTTTTTTTTCTCCTTTCTTCCCACTTCTTTTCTATGTGTAAGTTTTTTTTTATTTGATGGCGGCCACCTAGCCCAATTCTAGCACCTTCTATTTCTTATCACATATTTATTTATTTATTTCTATTTTATTTTTATTTATTATTTTTTTCTTCTTTTGCCACATAATCAAATTCTAGAAAAATCTTTGTGTATATATATATATATATATATATTTAAATCAACTTAACCAATTTAAGTCCTATATTTTTTTTTGCCAATAATCAATTTAAACCCTTAACTTCCTAATTCTTGTTATGGACTTAATTGTAACATTTATATTATTCTCCTATTTAACATTGGAATTATTATCACACATATCTCATGCATTTCTCATGTCTATATGTTATGCAAATAAATGCAATGCATTAGGTGGGCATTACATTTCTCCCAACCTTAGAAAATTTAGTCCGCAAAATTAAGCGTGACTCACAAATCTCAGAAAATAGGTAGGGGTATTGAACTCTTATGTCCTTTTCCACCTCCCACGTAGCTTCTTTTGGTGAATGCCGACTCCACTTTACCTTTACTATTGGAATTTCCTTGTTGCACAATTTTTTTATCTGCCTATCAAGAATTTCAACTGGTTCTTTATAATTTAAATCTTCTGTCAACTGTATTTCTGACTCTTATACTACATGGCTAGGATCATATCTATATCTTCTTAACATGGAAATGTGGAAATTCTGTGGAGTCTCACCATAGTTAGTCTATAATGGAAATCACCAATGTTAAATATTGTCATCTTATATTTTCCTTTCTTATGCCGATTCTTCTAAACCACTTTAACTATGGAAATCATTTTATTTCACAATACATTCTGATCTCTAACTATGTAGTCCTTATACACATTCTTACATGCTACATGCTATAAAACTCCCTAAAGTAATATAGACAATTATTACTGCATTTATAAGAATAACTTCCAAAAATTATTCCTTATGAGGTTTGACAACATTTGCAATTCTGAAGTCTTCACCATGGTTGTCACCACGAACTTTACCAATAAACTAATATTAGCTTTGTTGATCCCTACCTCAAAATAAGTCAAATTTTAACTCTAAACCATACGATGATATGTCCAAGAACATTGACTATGTAATACATCAATATTCTCAGCCGATAGAATATTAAATCATCAATCATTGTCCACAAAATTTCTATTTCCTTCAAAGTGGAATACCTTCTAAATATCATATAGACTTTCAAAATGACATTTTAGAATATCACTTTTAACTAGATCTCATTTTTTTATCATGTTTCAAGTCCTATATTATAAAAGAAAATTTTAATATACCATTAAATATATATACAATTTCATCCACAATATATGTGGAGTTTCAAGCAGACTCAGTATTGTCTTCAATATCTTTCAACTATATTCAAAACTAGCCTTAAATTCTCAATCATAATGTCTCCAAGAATAATCAATCTTTAAATATTACTTATATTCTCACAAGTTATATTCTTATAAATCATTTCTACCAACACCTTATTTTTCATCACAATTCATTCATGTATCTCAGAATGTAATAAATCAAATGTTACACCATTAAATAAAAATTCCACTCATTTCTCTTTTGCTTTCCTCAAATTTTATCTTTCTATGAAATTCATCAAATTTTCTTATATACTTCTTTCACCATAATTTTGTTTTCTTAACTATAATTCCACCCTTAGTATGACTAGCATCTTTTAAACTACTTTATCATTCCATAAGATCAATCAATTAAATTCTCCATTCGGCCTTTTAAGACTATACCTTTAGTTTCCTTGAGCTAAACAACTCTAACTATAGATTTGAATCTCAAACTTTATTTCCTATTCAACATGCTTGTCTGTGCATATACCATTCTACTATGCATATATCTCGTATAATCTATAAAATTTATACTTACTACTACATAACAGTCCTTTTTACTATTTGGTACCAACAAGTAACATTAACTTCTTCTTCTTTTTTTTTTATTTTTTTATTTGATTACACTATATGATAAGTTCAAGCATCCTAGTGTGCTTCATTTCCTATCCAACCTTTCATACATCCATTTTTCTCTTGATGAAATACACACTCTCTTAATTTATATATATATAATTCCCACAAATGACATTTGGATAAACTACTTATAGTTTGACAACATTCTTTATCATAGCTTAACTCTTATATCCTTAGATGACATAATTAATATGTTGCTTTATTAAATAAAAATTCAACTCACCACAAGCAGGAAGTTCTTATGTTTCCATTACCACTCACAAAATTTATCAACTATAACGATATTTTGATTTCAAATCCTCAAATCATCAAATTCTCAAATATTATTCTATTTCTAAATATTTTTTCTTATTTCATAAATTATATTTCTATAAATTATTCCTACTGGCAGTTCAACCTTCACTGCAAATCATCCATGTATGCGAGATGGAATAAGTCAAATTCAACTCTATTAAATACAAATTACATTCCTAACATGCACACTACTCCATAGACTTATTATCAATTCCAGATTTTAAACCATAATTCTATTAAGATCTCATATCCTTATTTCCAAATTCTCTAAGATAACCAATCTTTGTAGCGTTCTTTCATCCCTATTCTATAAATACCTTATAATCAATGTTTATTATCCACAAGTGCACGGGTTGAACAAGTAATATAATGATAAGTAAAGTATCGTCTCCACAGGGATTGGGGACTAATCACCTATTAATCTCTATTGAATATGTTTAGAGCTATTAAAATGGGCTGCTTAAAATAAAAGAACAATATAACAAACTAGCTAAAAATTATGGGCAAGACTTTTGCAATCTAGAATAATGAGAAGACAATTAATAATGAAGGCATGTTGTGGGGGAATTTGTACACCACATTATCATTAAGCTAAATAACATATTGGTATAAATTCTATTGCACACCTCAAGCTTTCTTAAACTGAAATAACAATCTCTCTCGAGCAATGTTAATCTCACAAATAAGTATCAATCAAATCTTATAATACGAATCAATTCTCTTTAAAGACATACACATTATTAAATCTAACTTGAAAGGCATTCAGCAAACTTATGGAGGATTAAATCTATACAAGCTTTCTCAAGTCATTGAAAGATTTAACAAGCATTTGTGGGTCTATTGGATCTACCATTTCTTAATGCATAGATTCAAACAAGGGATGCATCAGGCCTCAACACATCACTCAACAAGCACAACAAACACTATATGCAATTTATAAACAAAAACCAATATATTAAATGAACTTAAATCAAATGGGTTTCCAAAATCTCAAAAAAAAAAAAAACTTAGCCACTTATGGCTATTAAAATCATTATTCAATATTCAAATACACACAAGAGAGTAAAACATGAAAAGAGAAATAGGAATGTTATCCAAGAAGCTCTCAATCTTCAAATGTGTCTCTTCTCCTCCTCTTAGTGTGTTGATTCTTATGTCTTCTTCTCCAAGTATATATGTGAAATGGAGAATGTGGTCCTTTTATATCCCCAATTAATTTATGTCTTTGTCCTTTCTAGCCCTTTTAGAATATGTCATTTCACCACCCTTAGATTTTATCTTGAGAAATGTACACATCAACATATTCTTTGCTGGAAACACACTGCCCACGATTGCGCATGAAGCCGCGCTCGAGACAGAAGGGCCTCTAATGAAACAGATGCGCTCGCAGCAAAAGGCTGGATTTGCAGGGACCCGCGATCATATGTGAAGCCGCGATTGCATTAGGCTCGACATTCCTTGAGGCTGGAATTGGGCAGGCACGCGATTGTGCGTGAGGCTACAAACGCGTCAGGCTGGCTCTGCTTTTCCTTTGCTCTATCTTTTTCTTTGTTCACTTCTTTCCTTCTCAAATCTCCTCCAAACTCCTTTCCTTAAAAAAATCAAAGAAAATATAAAAGTAAATAGTTCTATATGATTTTTTACTCTAAATGTTATGTAAAATGTACAAATGTATGCAACATTGATGAGTGCAAGAATTGCATTATTTTAAGCACTCAATATGTTAGAATTAGGTGTCTTTTAGTTGCATTTTTGTGTTTTGTGTTTCACAAAGCATTAAACCTAGGGCTGGAGGCTAGGGTTTTATAAGTTTGTAGCCTCCAGAAACAAAACATTATGTCATATTTTATTTTTCATATTACAATCTTTATTCAAGTTAGAGAGAACAAGGATTTTGCTTGTTCATGTTGGTTTTGAAGATTGAGAACAAGGATTGAAGATTCATAGGCTGCTATTCCAGGGGGTTTTCTCTCTTGTGATTTTGGATATTGTTCTTTCATATTTTGGATTAATAATGATGTCTATTTTCTTTAATTCTTCATCTTTTTCTTTT
>CATIWK010329364.1:0-26290 GCA_949634005.1 Mallotus japonicus | reverse complement strand
TTACTGGGCTCTAAGGATGTCAAAAGCCTTCTTGAATCTCAGAGGTCGAACCGGCCCAGTATATTCATACTTCATTTTAGCTTCCAATAGAGTCCTAACTTATACACACTTAAATAAAAAGATTAGTAACTTAAATTGATTGTTAAAGATCAAAATTAGGAGTTTGATCATGCAAATGGTCAACACTATGAAAATCCTTTGAACTCCTTGTAACTTTAGATGGCACAACAGAGAACTCCAGTAGCATTCGAACGAAAATCAGTACATCCTCTATCAAAGAAACAAGGAGGATTCCAACAATCAAATTGCTCCAAAGAGAAGCTCCTCCATTGCTCTATGATCTTTCCCATCACATTTGCACAGATCCGGTTAGTTTTTCTTGTAATTTCTTTAAAATTTTAAGTACCCATGCACTTAAGAACATGATTTAGGTTAGGTTTGACGTTTAGGATGTGTTTTGGCTGGATTTTTGTGTGTTTGGATGACTTTTTTAGAAATGAATGATGAATAACCGGTTCTACCCCCTGAAAAATAGGTTTTTACTGTGTTTTTGGGTTAGTTTGAAGCATGGATAGTCGATTTTGCCTGATGAACAACCAAATTGGCTATTCATCACCCAAAATCGGTTGTTCATCATTTTTTGATGACTTTTGGGTCTTTTTGGGTGATGGCTAGCTAGGGTTTAACTTTTGGATTTTTTGGTGTTTTAGATAAATAAAGCTGGACTGATAAGAGGCGATGGAAACCTTGGATTAGTGCGTTTTTAGTATGAAGAACTTCCGATTTTAGTTCGAGCTCGAATCTTAGTGACAGGATTTGATGACTTTTTGTCCATCCTCCCATATGAAACTCTTCAGACTGAAAACTTAGTTGGACTTCGGGAACTGATTGAGAGGTGGCAAAACACCACACACAACTTTCATTTTAATTTCAGGGAAATCACTATCGATCCAGTTGACTTCCACTTGATCACTAGTTTGCCATTTACTATGGTACAAGTACCTTTCAACTGCTGCTTGTATTCTCATCATCTGGATGGTGAGAGCACGAGATACATCACACAGCTATTAGGTCATCCTTTTGCTTCACGTTGTTATCAGGGTGGAGTAGTGCTTCGGTACTCGAGGATCTATATTGCCTGTTGGGATTGGACACCTCTAATGTTGTTGAAGTTGACCAGCTTGCCTGGTGCTTTCTTCTTTTCCTTCTTAGTTCTTGTGTGTTTTACAACACTGAAAGTAGCATGGATTTATGTTTTCTACTAGTCTTGAGCGATTTGGATGCGATTAGCAGCTATAATTGGAGTGGTGCTGCTCTTAGACACCTTTATGGTTGCCTGGATAAAGTTTGCAGAGGTCATAGTCATCTTAGTGATCTCTGGAGAGATCTAGAGGTAAACCCTTTATTCTTCCTACCACTCTACTCTTTTCTGATTCTTTATTGACATATTTGATTTTCCATTTTTCATTTTGCACAGATTTGGGCATATGAGTACGGTATCTTTCCCCCCCACCTTAAATGGAGCACGATGATGATGATGTCCCTAGTATTCCTTGAGGAGCTTGGTACTTGAGTGCCCATAGAGGGACCTCTAAGGATTTGTCCTGACACAAAAGCTGCTTGAACAACTTGAGCTTTCCTAATGTAAGTTCCTGTAAAGAAAGAAAAACTTAGTTAGTATTCTTATCTTTATTCATTTATTTTTACCTTTATTTGACAGCTACGTCATGATCCATTCGGAGTTGATATTAGCACGCACGGGTTTGTTGGTGCTTTACTGATGAGACGAGTTCTGCTCGAGGGTCCTTTTTATAAGAGTTGGTTCCTCGGTGAGCGAGTTTTGCATTGGTGGATTGGTCTTGATAGTCAACGTGTACCTTGCCTTCCATCATCTACCATGACTTCTGCTAAGACAGTCTGTGGTAGAGATTTGGAGCTTTCTTTGGTAGGCTTTCCATGTGAGATATTTTTGGAGCCTTTTGAGGAGCATGCTTACTTTGGCTTCATTAAGACTCGCCTGTTGCATATTGTGCCAGATAGTATATACCCAGTTGGCCCGAGTGCTATACCTTTCGAGATTCACTCCACTATCTCTGAGGTACTGTTTTATTTTCTCATGATTCTATTTTGTCTTTTGTATCTGCTTCTGATTCAAGTTTACAGGTTCGTAAGAGAGGTCGTGCAGAGTCTAGTGCTCAGGGTGAGGCTGCATTTTACCGACATAGCATTGATGTTATCCCTAGGGATTTTACTCGAGAGGTGAATTTAGAGTTCCCAGTCCTTGATTTTGTTCATGAAGTAGAGATCCATGAGGAATTTCCCACTCTGGATTATCAGCCTATTGCATTTACACCTGCTGAGACCACTCATATAAGATACCTAAAACTTCATCTTGAAATTATGTTAGTGGTGAATAAAAGAATAATAATAATCATATTTAATGTAGGTTAAAAGGTCATTAGTGGAAAAATTGATGCGAGGATTATACAGCGCGAAGAATCTTATTTCCAAGGTCAACAAGAAAGCATTGGTAAGTACAAATATGTATGTACATATGAATATGCATATGAATGAACTACATCAATGCATTTATGAATATGAATAAGCAAATATGAATGCATGTATGCACGTATGAACATGAACAAGTAAATGCATGTATGAATGTATGAATAAGAATATGAATGTTTATGTAAACTCCAATTCTGTTGTGTCTCAACTGCAGGAGCTCCTTTCTAAGAATAGGTGGATAAATTAATGGATGACAGCATATAAGTAGGAAATTCCCAATTTGAGGAAGCAATTATCTAGGAGTCACAGCACCAGGTTAAGGAAATGAGAAAAAATTTTGCAAAATGTTGCAATTTGGTCCTTGGTAGAGACAAGGGTATGGATAAGATCTTAGTCATCTTGTGCTCCCTACACAGTCTCCTTTTAACCAATAAGGTTGAACCTTATCTTTTGGTCTCTCACATTGGTCCTCCACACTAGTTATTGACCAAAGGATATTGAGACTTTACCCAAAAGGTAAAAGGAAGCCCTAGGGTTTTATTTTGACTTTAAATTCATCTTATTGTCAAGTAGAAGGCATCCATCTCTTTGCCCTCTAGCATTCTCTACACTTCAATGAGCATCAAAAACACCAAGTCTCTTGTTTAAAGCTTCATCAACACCCTTACAAATGAAGATTGGTTACACCTTAAGAGATACAACCTCCATTATCTCAAGTTCTTCTTGAACCTAAAGCTTGACTACAACTTTCTTTATGGTGCTCTCTCTTTTTGGGATCCCACTCTCCATGTGTTTAGGTTTAGGGAAATGGAGCTATGCCCTACTTTGGAAGAATTCTCAACAATTTTAGGTATTAAGATATCTCCCCAACAAGAAATGGGCATTTCGGACTTAGACCTAGTGGTTGTATATACTATAAATCATCTCTTTGGCATGAGCAAGAGTGAAGCTAATGGTTGCATTGTTTCAAGTTCTTTCATCTCTTTTTATGGCTTAATCCATCATCTTCAATCTAACCCTAGTTCTTACTATCCGATTCCTATCATCGGGAGCATCATTCTTGGCTATTATCTTCTTGAATGTGACAAGAGTATATTAGGGCTTATGAATGGCAAGGTGTTGTCTATTTTGAGTCAAATTGATGTTGAAATGAATTTGACACTAAAATTGGTTAGTCCGGTGGTTTTAGCAGAGACTTTGAATAGTTTGGACAAGGTTAAGGTCAATAGGAATGCTCGGTTTTGTGGAAGTGTCTTGGTTTTGCAACGATTTTTGTACATCAGAGATGAATAGCCAGTTTTCTTGCCTGAACAGCCAATTTTACCATATGAATAATCAGTCTGAGAGGCATGAATAGCCAGTTTTCAAACACCAACAGTCGGTTTTGTATTTTGTCATTCTAATGCGGTTTTATGTTTGTGTTTTGTAAGTTTGGCTTATGGAGAAGCTGAAGGTAGTGATAGCCCCTGATCTTACAACCAATTATAGGCCTAATCACTTCTTGAGAAGGAGAATTTTGGTTTAGCTTAACAAGAAAGAAGAATGGGTGGCTTGGATGCATGGTTTGGGTGAGAAGGATGTGCAATGGGTTTGCCCTTGGTGGAATTTTTCTGATGTGTGCTCAAGGAGTTTTCATACCTATATGGCTCTTGCTGGACTAAGGCAATGCACTTTATATCATCCTTCAAGGATTGTAAGACAACAAGGATTGAAACAACATCCCACTCATATGCCTTATCTCCCCAATGTTGGTGCACTCACTAAGTCTTTTATTAAAGCAATCACTCAATCATAGCCTATAAGATTTATGGTACACCACATTCATAGAAATCAAGACTTCTCAACCACTCAAGAGTATAAGAATTGGTTAAAAGGTCACAATGAAGCAAGTGGAAGTGGTGAAGGTATTTCTAGGGGCTAGGTTTAGCTTGAAGCTTTAGAAATCTTCTACGATGCCAGCTATTATTGTATGAACTATGCTTTGAAAGAAATGAAATGCAATGAAATTTGGCTTTTGAAATGAAAAGGTACAAGAAACAAAGAAAATTACTGAATCATGTTTATTATTTCTAAAACAAACATCATGATTTCACGTACACATTCAAATGCATAAACTAATGACAAGAATGCATACACCCAAGCATTATCAACTTAAATGTACTCATTCTTAACCATAAAGGGATAAATGATATAGAATTGCTCAAAGTTCAATCCAATTAGCAATAAGAAGTTTTTAATGACGTTAACTAGCTCTTTCGAGTTTTCTAGCTAACGTAACCCTCAAATATCCCATAGTTTTGCCTAAGACACCATTTTTGGGTTTTCATCTTAGTGGGAATTATTCTCATTTTTTATTTTTCCCTAATTTTTGCCTAAGCCGCCCTTTTCGGGTTTTCGACTTAGCGGGAACCTCTAACTTTTGCCTAAGCTGCCCTTTCGGGTTTTCGACTTAACGAGGATTTTTTATTCATTCTTTTATTTAGTACTCTGCTTGGAGACTGGATATAGTACTTCTTTAATCTGTCCAAATTCACAGGCTCCATAAATTCATTTCCCTCGAGATTTGATAACTTGACTGTACCTTTCGTAAGTATTTTCTTGATAAGATAAAGACCTTCCTAATTCGGCTTGAATTTTCCTCTAGGATCAAATGGAACTGATCTAGCTTGTTTCAAAACCAAATCACCTTCCCAAATCTTGCTAACTTTGACTCTCTTGTTAAAAGACTGAGCAATTCTTCTTTAATAAAGTTGCATATTAAATGTTGCTCTAAGTCTTTTCTCATCCAACATAGTCAACTCTTCATATCTAGATCTGCCCCATTCTCACTACAAGAAAATTGCAAATTACCAACAAAATTTACCAACCAAATTATTTTTGTTTGTAAATACCAACAAATTACCAAGTATATAATATTTATATAATTATAAAATAAATACTATGAAATCACCAATTGATTACCAACAAAATTATTACCAACAAAAAAAATTGTTGGTAAATATGGCACGAAAAAATGTCGCCATAAATAGCAACCAATTACCAACAGAATAGCTTGAAAATATTTACCAACAAATTTTTATTGTTGGAAAATATGGAAAATTTTTACAAACAAATATTTATTGTTGGAAAATTTGGATGGCACCAAAAAATTTTCCCCACCAAAGAAGTGGCACCAAAATTGTAGATAAAAATACCAACAAAAAAATTATTCTCTTGGTAAATTAATATGAAATATTCACAACAAATAGAAAATGATTGCTAAAAATAATTTCTTTGTAATTAAAAAAAAATTCTCACTAACAAATTAATTTTTTCATTGTTAAAAAAATATTAATAGAAATTAATTACCTTTCACCCTTTTTATTAATAATTTTATTTATTTATTTGTTATTTTTTTAGAGAATTTATTTATTTGTTATTTATTGGCCAAAAAAAATTTCCCTAATTTCTATTCACCTCTCTTTACATACCTTCAATCTTAGCTCTAAAAAAGTTAACCTTAAAAATTTTCCCCCTTTTATAATTTTTCCCTCCCTTTTTCTATGACATTTTCTAATTTTACCCCCTTTTCTCATCCCTTCTTCATCTTCTCTTACTCTCCATTTCTCACCCCCCTTGTCTTTTTCCACCATTTCTTTCATTTTTCCTCTTCTTTTTGTCATAAGTTTTTATTTTTTATGGCAGATCTGATGAAGGGTACTCCGCCGCAGCTGTCGGAAGCCATTACCGCTGCCATCCAAGCCGACACCTCTGCTGCCACCACAGAGCATTCCTACTACTACTGCCGGCCACTGCATTGTTGTTGGAGTTGATTACAATGCTAAGTACATCTAGACGGGCTCCGTTGATCCTCTCTACCATGTCTGCTTCGGCGACATGATTTCCTATCTTGCCAAGGAACGCCGCCACCTAGAGCACCAGCAGCACGCCAAAGAGCATGGTGGTCACTGATTCATTATTTGATCGATGCTTTGGTCTCTCAATGCAGGTATTCGTAATTCGATTGCTCTATTGATGGGTATTGTTTTATTTTTGCTTAATTTTAGGTCATGGAACTTGAGGTTTATTAGAAGTGAAATGTCTGTGTCCAAATGCACCACAAGTAATGGGTTGGGGACGCAACTATCACCTTTAATGTGGGGATTGTCAATCAATGTATGCATCTTTATCAATTGCATTGAATAATTTGTTGAACTGAATTATCTTTTTAATTGGTTTTTGCGTAGGACAAGATAGACATTAAACGGACTTTGGAAGAGGAAGCAAGAAGGTGCCAGTGGCTTATTTTGTGGCTTGATTGTGATAGGGAGGGAGAAAACATTGCTTTTGAAGTGATGGATGTGTGTGGAGTAGCAAATCGCTACCTTACTGTGCGAAGGGCTCTGTTCTCTGCATTAATTGACAGGTTTCCTACAGCTAGTCTTCTTCCTGTTTATGATTATCATCATTCTGTTTTGATGTTTCCTGGTGTTTGATTTTGCAAATGCCGGGGAAATCCATGAGGCCGCGCAGAATCTTGTTTCTCTCAATCAATGGTTTTCTGATGCTCTGGATGGTAGGCAAGTAAGTGTATTTTTCTCTTATTCAGTCAGATATCTTCCAATTTTCTTGTAGTCAATGCGTAGTTAGTTTAACATTTTTTTTTTGTAATTTAATGCAATCTGAATGCGCAGTGATGCTTAGTTCTATCTGACTGTTGAAATAGGAGTTGATTATAAGTGTTTTTTTTACACTCTTTAAAACAGTGGAGAAATTTTTTTTTTTGAAAGTGGAAGAAATTTTTGGTGCTTACTCTTATTATTTTCTACAAAAATTATAATGTGAAGGGGGCGTTTAAAGTCACAGTGAAGATCAAAGGAAAGTCTGTTAGTTCTGGTATAAATTTATTTAACCTAGAATTTGTGGTGAAAATTATTGAGTGGTATGTTATTTAAACCATTGATGCAAAATAAACTAGACATTTTCAGCAAATCAAGATGCTAAAGTCATAAGAAAATCACTAGCTGATGTAATATTGTTAGCTTTCCTGGCTCAGTGTTTGAAGTCCTAATTTATTGTGAGCAATTTAGTGTTTGCAATGTGTAATCTATTACAATCTGTAACGTGCTTTTGTTTCCAAATAATCAATGGGCAAACTTATGGTTCTGCTGGCATGTATGGAAAGCATATATGATAATCTCGATATGATGAATAGTATGTACAATTTTTGATATATCAGCATAATATGGAGGCATCTCACGCAGGTCGCTAACTACTGTCGTGAGCGAATCCATCGGGCCTTAGCTGAAGAGATTGGAAATGTTAAAAATGATATAAATGGTACAAGCATGGAAGGAAATCAGCAGATGCAATGGGAGAAAGCCTTCACTAGTTGCTTTCTTAAGGTGGATGATGAAATTGGAGGAAAATGTACCAGAGGGAGCATTGAAGGCCATGAAGATGTTTCTGATGCATCTTTGGAGGCCATGAAATTGCTTTTTTATGCAAGAGTTTTATTTTTATTTTTATGTTTATTACAAACAGATTATGGAAGTTTAGTTTAACTCTTGTTTTTCCCGTTCTTTAGCACTTTGTGGTGTTGTCATGTACAATTACTTGAAGGTTAAGGACGTATGAGCCTCTCAGCTGCTTGAAACTGTTCCAGAAAGAATTTCAAAGGTCAATGTTCTTGGTTGGTCTTGATATCTTAATCCTGTTTATCATATTTATTTAATTTTATTCCGAAACTTATTTTTTCAATGGTTCTCAGTTCTCATAGTTAGATGACTGCCTTGCAAGGTGTTTCTCAATAACTCTTCTGAAAAATCCACAAGGGAAACATCAATGCCTTTAAATTGGTTGTTTAATAAAATTATAATCATGCAAATGGACAATCATCACCCTGCTCATTAAATTTTCAATGTGCTGGTATAGTTGGTTTCTTTGAGGGTGGGTGTTGACTGTGATGTGACCATTAATTGTATCTTTCATGAAAATTATGATTTCCATATTGGTTATAACAGGATTAGAAGATGGAGAAGAAGTCATCTGATTTATTCACTCCCATCAACAACAGTGATCACAGTGGAGCAGCTGGGGGTGGTATTTCTTTTGACTTAAAAACTGACGAAGAAGCTCCTCTGATTTCATCAAGGTTGTCGCACATTGGTCAATCACAACTAAGCAAAACAGGACATCCATTGGATGCATGATTTTTGGATGCTTACCTATATGTGGAACATTTTATATGTTGAAAGAGGAGCTTTTTGGATGCTTACCTATATTTTTGGATGCTTCCTCATTTCATGCTTTCAATTGTTTTAGCTTTGTGATTTTGAAGTTCTTTGACTTTGAAGTGGCAGCTACAACATCAAGATAGGACCTGGTTATTCAATTGAGCTCATGAAATTTGATATGGGAGGCCTGAGTAGCTATTCTAGGAGCAACAAAAGCCATTGGTCAAATTAAACCTCCTAGAGTAGAGGTACGCCGTCTACACTCCCTTTTTCTCTTGTTAACTATTGTTATTACGTACTGTTGTCTTGTTGCAGTGTTGTTTCCTTCTATGTCCATAATTCTCCTTTATTCTTTCACCGATTAGATCTAGTGGCAATTTGGACTTAGAGTTGAAAACAAGAGCTCTAATTTGAGGGGTGGAATGAAAATAAAATGAGATGAAAAGCAATAGAGAGTAAATAGTCATTTCCCTTCTTTGCGAAGTCAAAATTTCTATTAACCTTGAGGTTTGGTGCTAAATTGTAGCTTACAAAATGTTTATAGTGGCCATTTGTTGAACCCCCCAAGCCCCAAAAAAAAAGGGAAAAAAAAAACCTATTCTCCTTTCTCATGCAGGCCTAAGTATGTTAATATGCTTCTGTCCTTTTTAAATGTTTTCGAAAACAGGGATGTAATCCTCAGACTTTGTGGAAATTTCATGTTTGGATTTTTTTTTTGGGCTATGAAGCTGTTTTGTACGATTGGCTTGTTGAATTATCTTTCTTTACCAAACTGCACTTACTTCGAAATATTTTGAAACTTATTTCTTTCATATTGGTATGGAATTGGGGATTTGTTAAGTTGTTTTTTTTTTTTTGGTCGAAAGGGATTTGCTAAGTTATTCAACAATAATAGTGCTATAATATTATTATATGGCATTGTTGCTTTAATAATAGTTATTTAGCAATAATAGTGCATAAATGATTTAGCAGAGTCGATCCTTTCACATGTATACCTCCATTTAGTTCATGATTATGATGACCGTGATAAGTTTTTCTTCTGCGATGAAGATCAATCTCTTCTTGCAAAAGTCTCATGGTCAACTGTGAAAACAAATAACTACTTTGTCCTATCTCTTTTCTCAACTACATCTTTTGAGTAGGAGTTGAGGCAAGTATTTCCTAAGAAAGAATATGTTTTCCATGAATCATGATCATATGTTCAAATTTTTCTCATTGGAAATTGTTATATAACAATATCTATGTTCTTACTTTCGTGTCCTTTTCTTAACAAAATAGATGGTCTTAAATTCAAGTATTTGAGATGAGTTTGTGTCAGTTTTCTTAAAACAATTCATGTGACTGCTAATGTTATTGTGATTTTGTTTTCTCTATGGCAAAAATGTTGCAGAATTTCAGCTATTGAATTACAGCTGTAGAGTTGCAGAATTTTGATTTCTAATTTATGTATTTTATTTTTCTTTACAAGTGCATAAATCTTACAACAACTATTTTATTTAGGTATATGTTAACCTTTTTTGGACATATTCTTGTTGGATCTATATTAGGCCTTTTGTACACAAATATGTTAGGCCTTTTGTACACAAATGTGTTCTTTCTAGATTAAGTATTAGAAATTTTATTGTTTTACTTATGAATATTATTTTGTAAACTTAAATACTTGAATATTGCAAGTCCTCTTCAAATATTATGAAATGTAAATATTTATATTTTTGTTCTATTATATGTTCACTAGTCTGTTATTTACTTTATATGTATTTGTGATGAATATTATTTTCCAACGGATTTTAGCAATGCATTAGAAACCAATTTTAACAATGTTTTACCAATGGATTTTAGCAACGCATTGAAAACCAATTTTATCAACGGATTACCAACGGAATTCAACAATGAATTGCCAAGGAATATTTATTTTCATTTTATTCTTTCTATTAATTCAACAACGATTTTACCAACCACAATTTTAATTGCTAACTAATTTTACCAAGGAAATTACTATTATTTTTTTATAATATTTTACCAACGACCACATTATTTTACCAACAAAAATTTCGTTGGAAATTTAGTAACGTACATAAAATTTGTTGGTAACTATTTACCAACAAGGGTTTTACCAACATGTTTAATCCCTTGCAATTCCGTTGGTAATTGTATTTACCAAGGAAAAAGTCATTTTTACCAACAAAAATTTTCATTGGCAATTTTCAATATTCTTGTAGTGTCTACTTCTAGAATTTTTGCTTCTAACATTATCCTCAATGACTGTAATTCAACCTCTATTGGTAACACTGCTTCTATTCTATACACTAATGAATAAGGAGCAGCACCTGTAGCTGTTCTAGCTATAGTTCTATAACCCCCTAAAGCATACGATAACTGATCTGACCAATCTCTGTAAGTTTTAACAGTCTTACTGAGAATCTGTTTTATGCTCTTCTTAGCTGTTTGAGGTTGATACGGAGATGACTTATGTTGTTCAACCCTAATCTTTGCAACAAATCTCTTACTTCTACTTGAAACTGCACACCATTATCAGTTACAATGTGATGAGGCACAATATATATGCAAATCAAATTCTTTTCAATGAATCTAGCCATCTGCTTTTCCCCCAGCTTTTTGAAGGACTCAGCTTCAACCCATTTTGAGAAATAGTCAACTACGACAACAATAAACTCATGCCCATTAGAAGCTAGTGGAGCAATTTTTCCCATTATGTTGATTCCCTATGCTGAAAATGGCCATGGAGAAGTTAGGGTTTGGAGCATCGAAGGTGGAATGTGAGAATCATTTATATGCATCTGGTACTCATGATAACTTTTGACAAATTGAATACAATTATGCTCCATTGTTAACCAATAATATCTGTGTCTCATGATTTTTCTTGCCAACTCTTTACCATTCATGTGAGATCCATATACCCCTGCATGTACATCTTGCATAATCTGTTCTGCTTCTTTTTCTGAAACACATCTGAGATACATAGCTTTGTCCCTCTTGCATAAAACCCCATTAAAAATGAAAAATCTTTTTGCAAGTGATCTCAATAACATTTTGTCTTTCTTACTGGCATTTTTTGGAAATTCACCACACTCCATCAGTCTCAAAATGTTTGAATACCACAGCTCCTTTTCTTTTTCCACAACTATAGAACTTGAGTGCTTTTGAAACATGGAACTCTGGCCTTCATCAAGATCATTAGTCTCACTAGTAAACCTTTTGGATTATCCCAAATAGAAGCTAAAGTCACTAAAGCATCAGCAATTTGATTGTTCTTTCTTATTAAATAGACAAACACCAGTTCTTCGAAGTATTTATTGAGATTCTCAATGTAATCCAAATAAGGCTTGAATTTTTCTTCTCTAGCTTCCCATTCCTTGTTGACATGTAAGATAACCAAATTTCAGTCGCCCAACACTTCAAATCTTTTAATTCCCATTGCAATAAGAGCTTTCAAACCACAGATGCAAGCTTCATACTCTGAGACATTATTAGTTACTGAGAAATCCAATATTTTTGCTATTGGAATCAAAGCTCAAGTCGGTGAAACTAGGATTAATCTAATTCCTGTACCTTTTTAATTCATTGTACCATTGAAATACATTTTCCAACCTTGTACTTCGATCAAGCCAATTTCTTCATCTGGAAAAGAAATATCAACCTCTTGATCGTCTTTAATTGGTTGTTGAACTAGAAATTCAGCAACTGGCCTTCCTTTGATTACTTTCTTTATCAAGTATCCAATATCGAATTCGGAGAGCAAAATCAACCATCTCCCCAGTTTACCAACCAATGAAGGAGTAATATACAGATATTTGATCGGATCCATCTTTGAAATAACTTGCACTTTGTAGAACTGAAAATAGTGCCGAAGTTTTCTTGTTGCCCATACCATAGCCAGACAAATCTTCTCAATGATCTTGTATTTCTCTTCACATGAAAGCAGTTTCTTACTCAAGTAATAAATTACATATTCTATCCCTTTATCATCTGTTTGAGATAACATTGCCCCTAATGCTGATTCTTTAACACACAAATACAAGATAAGTGTATTCCCTGGTTGTGGTGGCCTAAGTACTGGAGGATTCAACAAATACTGCTTAACTTTCTCAAATGCAATTTGACATTGTTCATTCCAAACTGTGGGCTGATCCTTTCTCAACAGTCTAAATATTAGCTCACATATCGAAGACATCTTAGAGATAAATCTGTTGATGTGCTGAAGATGACCTAGAAAAGATCTTATTTATGTTTCTGTTTTAGGAACTGGCATTTCTTGAATTGCCTTAATCTTATCTGGATCAATCTTTCCACCTTTTGAACTAACCACATATCCCAACAGTTTACATAAAGATACTATAAAAACACATTTCTTTGGATTAAGTCTGGCATTGAACTTTGTTAACCTTTCTATAAACTTCTCTAGATCTCTGTAATGTTCTTCTAAAGTTTTTTATCTAACCACCATATCATCAATATATACTTCCATTTCTTTATGAATTATATCTCTGAAAACCTTTGTCATAGATCTTTGATATATTGCACAAGCATTTTTCAATCCAAATGGCATTACTTTGTAAAAAAAGTACCCCATTCTGTGATGAAAGCAGTTTTAGCTTTGTCTGCGACAACCATTATTATCTGATTAAATCCTGCCATCCCATCTGCACAAGTGTAGTACTTTTTACCAACATCAGAGTCTATTAGAGCATCTATATAAGGCAATGGGAAATCATCTTTCGGAGTTGCTTTGTTCAAATCTCTTTAGTCAATGCACATTCTAACTCTTCCATCCTTTTTCAGGACAGGGACAATATTTGCTAACCGTTCTGGATAATCAATTTCTTCTAAAAAAACAGCCTCTATTTGTTATTGACTTCCTCTTTTATCTTTTGAGCCCATTCAGGTCTTAGATGCCTAAATTTCTACTTTATTGGCCTTATTCTAGTATTAGTTGCAACAAAATGCTCAACACTTCACGATCTATTCCTATTTTCTATTTTTTTTATTATTCTCTTAAGCTCACTTTTTTCTTCAAAAGAAAGTCTTTTTTCTTATTAGAGTTTTTTGGGTGATTCAGCATCACTTATATTAAATGGTTCAGTATGAATAGAATTTAAGTATGAAATGCTTATGATATGATCAAGTGTATGCACATTTCCATTAGAATAAACATCAAACAAGTAAGCGAAATCAGAGGTTATTGCATTAAACTTAGAGAAGAAAGCATCATAAGAAACTACATAGTCAACATCAAAAATATTCTTTTCTAAACATACTACAGGTTTAACATTATTCAAAATAAAGTCCTCAACACTAATAGTAATAAGTGATGAAAGCTTAATCCCAGTGTCCATAATAGCTATAGCATCTAGAACCGTAGTTTGGCCCTCTTTGAATCTCTTTGATCTTTTTGCCACATCATCAAAGATCTCCCAACTCTTAGTCTTTTCATATTTCTTCATATAAATCCCGTTGCCTCCCATATAAACAAACACCTCATTTTCAGTCTGATTGCTTACTTTCTGAGCTTGTTCAGGCAAATAACCCAATTCATGAGTATGTATTTGATTCTTGAACTCTGGAACTGAGCAATCCCTTACTGATTTTTACCCAAACCCATACCAGGTACAAACTTGGACTTCTTTAACATCATAGCTACTTTTGAATCCATATAATAATAAAAAAAAATGGTTGCAACTTGAAATCCAGGTGAACCCATATCAGAATAAACCACATAACAACCATCTTCAGATGCAGCTTCAATAGTAATCACACCTCTTTCATAATGGTACTTGATCTTCTGGTGGAGAGTTGAAGGAACTCCTCCCAGAGGATGGAACCAAGGTCGTCCTAAAAGTAACCCATATGTGATCGGGATATCAAGCACAACAAATTCAACCATAGTTTCTATTGTTCAATTTTCACAACTGTCTTAAAAGTACCTTCCACAACTCTCTTAGACTCGTCATATGCTTTAATTACCATATCAGACTTTGTGAGATCTTATTTTGTCATGTTTAGCTTTTCCAGAACTTTAAAATGGCAAACATTGATTACTGATCCATCATCAACCATAACACACGGGACCACAAAACCTTTCACTTCGGCTTGGGTATATAAAGCTCTGTTGTGTTTCCTTCTTAAATCTTTCAGGTCTTTGTCAAAAAAAGAAATCTTCACATTATCTTTAAAGCCCACTAACATCACCAACTCTTCAGGAGTAGATTCAGTAGAAATCACCAAGTTTTCGAGAGCTTCGTACATAGAATCTCTGTGCTTTTTTTATGCGACCAATAAATCCCAAACACTAGAATTGGCTTTCGTCTGCTTTAATTGCTTCAAAATAGTATTTGTAGATGGTGGGGTTTAGTGCTCCTCCAAGTTTTATTACAACCGCGACACTGTTTGAGCTCAGGGCTCTAGAGAACACACTACTATATCATAAAGACATAGCATGGAGAAGAGGAGTCACGGCCTAGGGTAATAACTATGACAAATCGATAGTGGTGATAACTTGATTCCCTAAAAGAAAGTTAGCACCATAACTAGGACGATTCTTGATATGGAATACCAACTTCTTTTAGTTTCACGTTCATTTAAAACTACTTTATGAATTAGTATCTTATCCTCTATTTACATGCAGTTTTATATAAACCTTTATTTTAACAATAAACTCCAAGGCAAACTAGTTATGAAAAAGAATATAAACATTGTATCCATTCAAGCTCATAATCCCTTAGTTAGTATAATCTACATTGATTTTAATTAAAGTAAGCTAATTCTACATATTTTTATTTGCAAGTGAGCTTAAAGACTAATGGGCCTAAGTCTACAAATTATGAAAAGGCTTAAATTTAATGGGCTTAAATCTACATGTTTTAATCTAAGATGATCCTAATTCTACAAATTATGAAAAAAAATTTATTTAATGGGCTCTATCTAATTAATTAAATTAAACCTAAATAGGCCTATATATAAATTAACTAGGTGAGCCTAAATCATCACTAACCTAAAATCTAATTAATTATGGACCTAAATATATTTTAATTAATTAACACTAAAACCTAATTAATTAATCTAATTAGCAAAGGTGGATCTAATTATTAATCCTAAACCCTAAATTATGAGCTTAAAGAAAACAAAGAAAAACAAAAATAATAATCAAGATTAACAAATTAATAAATCAAACTTGATAAAACATAAAAATAAATTAAACAAACAATCAAAACATATAAATTATAAAAATAATAAAAAAAATCATAAAACAATAAGCAAAACAATTAAGACATATAAATTATAAAAATAATAAACAAAAATAATAAAAGTAAACAAAACATGCAATCGACAATATCTAATCCTAATTTTAATTTACATGCAACCTAGTTTAGCTAAGGCCACCATTAATTTTAATTAAAAATTTACCCAAATAAACCTAATTAGTAATCAATCTTAAAACAAAACAATAAAAAAACTAAGAAACTTTATTATGATCCCACTAATGGGGTTATTACAATTTGTAAAATTTATTAAACAAACTAAATTAAACAAAATAAAGAAAAAATCAACAAATAAGTAAATAAAACAATACGATAATAGAAAAAGAAAACAAACTGGGTTGTATCCATGATTTTCATGGGTTTTTGCATATTAGTTTGATCTCCATGACTGCTCCATAATTTTGAATCTCCCACAAAATCAAAGAATAAAACAAGAAAAGAAAATAAATAAAATTAATTCAAATAGATAATAAGAAATAAAGAAAAGTAAATAAAATAAAATAAATAACAAAGAAGGGGATGAAGATGATTGTGATGCTATTTGATTTCTCCTCAAAGTTTTGTTTGTTAATTCACTGTTTGGTTGCTTGAAATCAAATCCTTGAATTGATCTCCCTTCTCAAGTATTGCTTGCTCTTTGAAAATCAAAAGAAAAGAATCAGAGTTTATTTTGCTGTATGATTTAAGCTCCAAGCTCCCTTCCTCTCCCTTTGCTATGTAAAATAATAGACTTAAATAGAGAAAGTAAACCTAGAAAGTTTAGGATGTGAGTTCACTCCCACTGTGATAGAAAAACAAAGTCCTTTTTGAAATAAGATACAAAATCCCTTTTAAACTTAATAAACAGTAATAATTTGTGATTATTAGTAAACAAAGTTACTATTTAACAGTAAATTTTATTTTTGGACCAATCAAAACCAAGAAAAATTAATTTTAGAAAATTAAAACACTTAAAAACAGGTTAGGAACCAATCGGAAGTGTGCAATTTTGATCAAAATTGTGGAATTCCGATCGGAATTCCATACTTTCGATCGAAATTATACAATCCCAATTGTGATTTTTGCACTTTGGTCCCTATTTTAACTTTTCTGATATCTTGAAATTGACCCAAAAAAGAAAAGAAAATCTTCAATTAGGTCCTAAAAACTTAACAATCAAATCCTTGGGATTCAAGAATCGAAATCCGAGTATTGACTTCAATTGAATTTTCATCACTGGATCCTCGTCACATCTACATTCAAATAATCCTGGAATTAGCTGCTTACAGTTGCCCCCCTTTGTCACTGTTTGCTTAACAAATTGCGGCAAAGCAAATATGCATACAATTCCCAAGTAAGAAGTTAGGATACTTACTTGTACGTGAGGCTCTCTGTCTGTGTTCAGACTCCTATCAGAATTCACTATATTCTCTATGAGATGTTTAACAAAATCTGTGTTTCGCTATACTCCTCATAAGGTATTCAGTGAGATGACAAGCTATAACTACTATGTAGTGTCTAGCTAAATGCACTGTATTTCCTATAGAATGTCTAGTGACTATGATTTCCTTGCTATATTCCCTGTGGGACGTTTAGCAACTATGAATTGCTTGCTACATTTAGCAAAGCGATAATTTTTCGCTATATTTCCTGTGGAACGTTTAGCGAAATGCTATAACTACTGTGTAGTATCTAGCTAACTTTTAATCATGCTATAAGCCCTATGAAACACATAGCTCAACTTTGAATCTTTGCTATAACTACTGTGTAGTGTCTAACAAAGTGGAAATGAAATTTATATTGTAGCTATTATGCAATATACAATACATATGGATTTTGAAAATAAGTTATAGCTACTATGCAGCATATAACTAAAATGAGATTTAAAATCAAGTTATAACCACTGTGCAGCATATAACAAAAATGAAATTTAAAATCAAGTTATAGCTACTGTGCAGCATATAAAAAAATGAAATTTGTTATTATTACTGTGTAATAAATAACAAAATGTGTACAAAATACATAAATTAAATTTTCTGTACTTTTAGAATGACATTTGAAAAATTTGCACTAGTTGACTATGCATTCGTGCTGCTGATTTAATAATTTGATGAATTATTAAATTTAATTTATGATCATGTTGTTTTCTAAAATCAATTAAGAATTAATTTCTTAATTGAATTGCAATTTTGGACTAAATTACAAGAAAACTTTGAGGGATTAAAGTGGATATTTGCCACTTTAATATATACTTACCTTTTCTTTCACTTTCACTTTCCGATTCACTTCCTCCTTTTCCTATTCTTTTCCTTTCCTTTCACTTTCACTTTCACTTTGATTTTGATTTCTTCTTTTCTTGATTACTTCTTCATCTGACGTCCAAATTTTGATCCGTCTAATCCTATGGCCACGTAGGTCACATGCTAGTACCTCGGGTACAGCTGATCTGACTGTCTTGGCCCCACATCTCCCACAAAATCATTTAGGATTTCAGGAGGGTGTAACAGTCCTTCCTTTGACTCGTTTGGAGCTCCATAGGTGCTCATAAGTTGGTGATAAGGTGCACTTCCTGCCCCTTCTGCTTTATTCTGCAAAAATTCAATTTATTCTGTATAATTAGTGATTAACATTAGACTGAAACTATGTAAATTGAGAATGCACAAACTGAATTTTAACAAAATTAATCTCTACGAATTAATTTTGAATAAAACCGAATTAGAACACTGAAAAATTGAATCGGATTAATGCTTGTCCGATTCGGGACTCAAATTTCAGATCGAAAATCTAGAAAATTGATCGGGATTTTCGATCGGATTTCCATAATTCCTCAGAATTCTAGAAATCCGATTGGTGCTCTTTTGAAAAATTTTCAAATTTTCACAATTTTCTAATTTTCTAAAATTTTTTGAATTTTTCGATTTGTTATGCAAAAATGCAATTATAAATGCAAAAAGTGAGAAATTAATTTTGTTGTTTTTGAATTTTATTCAGAAACCCCTGAAGGTTTTCGGCTGTTTCCATTTGGCTCGAGAACTGTTTCACGGTCTGTCTGATGGGGTGACCAAGTACATCTGGGCATCAGGCTTCAGACGTTTCATTGCTGCTCTCCCGACTCAGCGAGGTAGGTCGAACCATTATTCTCTCTTTGCATTGATTGAGAGATGGATGGATACTACCTACACATTCCACATTCGCGTGAGCTTTTCTGCCACTACTGGAATTGCCTTTGGAGGTACCCCAGTTCCTTTCGATGTCAGCTACTGCAACCTTTCAGAAGATGTTAGGAGCCAGTATGTTCGTGATTTGCTCGGATTCGTTCTGACATGGAAGAATCGAAAGAACGTGGTGTTTCCTTCTCTTGTTCAGAGTTTCAGGAGACTTCCCACTACTACTCCTCGCCAGATTATTCAAAAGGCGAGATGTTTCTTATTGATATTGCTATGCACTACCCTCTCCTGTGAGACTGGTCATGAGGTCAGCATCACTTCTTGGCCCTCTTCAAGAACTTAGTTGAGTTGCTACCTTCGGTTTGGGTTCTGCAGCACTTGCCTATCTTTATTATAGGCTCGATACTGTATGCAGAGGTGCAATCATGATGTGTGGCTTCTGGCATGTTCTGCATGTATGTTCCTTCATCTCTTTGGTTTCTTTTTCCTTTTGTAATCTTTTTGCTCTATCCTAATTATTTCTTTTCTTTTTGTAGATTTGGAGCATTGAGATTGGATTTATTCGAGGCTTTAGTGTTGTTAGTCTGGACAGGAGCCTTCCTCTGATGCAGAGATGGGGCTCTTCTCGCCTTTCTACCATCAGACATGATTTACAAACTTATCATGCATAGCTGAACACTTTGGAGTGGGACCTGGTGAGAAAATTCAACTGTTAGCTTTCAAGAAACTATAACGGTTAAATGAAATCCAACTAATTAATTTGTGAATTACAGGTTAAGTCTGATTGGCTTAATGGTGCTGAGGATATTCAGTTATATGATTTCATGGTTGCTGCTTTGAGACTCGAGACCATAAGGATCTTACTTCTAGGATATGGCTGCAATATATAGTATCTTGGTTAGCGTGTACATTGACGGCATGCAGTCCTTCTCGATGATGCATTCCTTCTCCTATTCCCTCCTCTATGTTGTGGAGTAGTGACTTGACTGGCCTAGAGCTGAGAGTGGCTCTAGAGGGATATGATGCCTCGACTTTGCTTGAGCGTTCCTGAGACTATCATCGGTTCATTCAAGAGAACCTTCTGGAGCAGATTCCTACAAATTTAGAGGAGGTTTGATCTTTATCTGCTTCTCATTTCATTTGTCACTTATTATTACTAACATTTGTACCCTTTCCTTAGGTTGAGAGAGTAGATTCTCATGTTAATTAGGAGACCGAGACCGATCCTTAAACTCTGACGACTAAGCATGAGACTGATCAGGGATCTTATGCTTAGCATACTGAGACTGTTCTAAGTGAGACTTCAACGAGCGCTACTCTTGGTGATATCTCACTTTTGGATGGATCCATGTACTATTAGGCTCTCGTAGTACAAACTCCCATTGAGCAGTATATGTACTTTGATGATATGCAGCCTCCTAGTTTTTCTCCACCAGATGCCTCTCATGTGAGTACAATTGATTTTATCTGTACAATCTAATACTTTGATACTAACATTAGTAATATTTACAATACAGATTCCCTAGACATAGGCAGAGTACTTGTATGGACTTGCCTCATCATAGAGATTATTTACTATGTAGGTCACAGATAGTTGGAGAGTAAGTATTTCACAATCAATGTATGCATGATATGCATATTTCTAACCGTTTCCTAATGAAACAGGGTTATACCGGGGACTTGGAGTGCAAGATTGACAAGCTCCGTCACCAGCTTGCTGATTTAGGTTACAATGACTATAGTGCTGGGACCTTGACTACTAGAGCCCTTGATGATGATCCAACTGGAGGATGGAGTCCTTGGTCGGATACTGGAGCTAGAGATGACTGATTTCACAACCTTTCAGTATGACCGTATTCTGTTATCTGACTTTTCAGTTTCTATACTTGTTCTGCATACTGCTGTACTGAACTGATCTTTTAATCTTGTGGATTGTGCTTTTAATTCCCTTTCCCCTTTCTGAATGAAATTCTAAGTTAAAAAGGATAAAGGAATAAATAAATAATTAGGATTTTATTTACTTATCCTAATCCTACTCAACTTTGATTGTTCATTTAATTCCCATCCTAGTAGGAAATAGAATCCTTTTCCCATTTTGACTTGCCTTTTATCACTATATAAAGGCTCAAAAAGGGTTCATTCTCTTCACTCTTTATTTTTGCACCTTTATCATCATGTCTCAAGCCAATTTTCAGCTGCTCAAGAACTTTCTTAAGAACCTTAACAGAGATGACTAGAATCAACATTTTCCTTTCCATGCTAAATTACTTAAATCTCTACATCATATCAAAATTAATTACAATCTTCTCCATGCTGCTACCTTTTTTTTGGGATCCTAGGGACCATGTCTTCAGATTTAGTGGACAAGAACTATGTCCATTAATTGAAGAATTTACTATTATTTTTGGATGATCATTGGATTCAACTGCTGTGATTGCTCTTCCCAAACTAGACATGCAGTTTCCCAACAGGCTGTGCACATTCTTTGACATGCCCCCAGGTGAAATTTGTTCTTATGCACATAATCATGGGACTATTAGCCTATCTTCTCTGATCATTGCTTGTGAGACTAAAGATAAGAATAGCGCTGCTTGGACTAGAATAGTTTCTTTTTACCTTTATGCCCAGTTTCTTCTCATGGAGATGCTGATACAAGAATAGTCAGCATTTTGGAACAAATAGAGGCTGAAGCAAACCCAATGCCTATTATTCTTGCTGAAACCATCATTGGTTTGGATAATTTCAAGACCCAAAACCGTCTTTCTAGCAGTTAACTTCTCCTTCATGTATGTAACCAGAATCTATTTCTTTTTTCTTCTTTTATGCCTTAATTTTTGCCGAAGCCGCCCTTTCAGGTTTTCAACTTAGCAGGCATGCTCCAACTTTTGCCTAAACCACCCTTTCGGGTTTTCAACTTAGCGAGCTTATTTTATTTTATTTTTCTTCTTCCATTTTTCTCTTTTTTTTAGATATGGTTGCAAGAGAAGCTGGGTTTGCTCAATGTTCCTGCCAACCCTCTGACTTCTCAGCCTCATTAACTGCAACCTTATCCTATAATGATAAAGGACTTACATACCACTGATCACTAGATTACTTGGATGAAGAACCTTGCAGATTCTGAGATTACTTAGATTTGTCCTTGGTGGAAACTCAAGTATGTGACTACTATCTTGTATAACCACTGTGTTCCTATTCATGGACTACACTTTTCTACTTTCATCTCTCCTTCACATCTCTGCCATCAGTATGGACGTCGTCAGTTCGTTGTCACTATCTTGACTAATTTCAAAAGCTTTCCTTTGAGGCAAAACTTCTGGGACAAAGTAAAGAGTTTATGGCCTCGAAGGACTCTTGAACGAAATCTGAATCTTAATGTTGATGTAACTATTGATGACATCTATAAGACTTGGGTTGTTCTATAGATTGTAGAGCCACCTGGATATGCTAGATACAAGAGAGTTCAAGCATTGCACAATGAATCTCAAAAGAAAAAGCGAAGAACATAGTCTTAGAAAACCTAAAACAAAAAAGGTCTCATAGATCTAGTTTTTAGACTTTCCATGGTTTATTTTCCTTTCTAGTACTTATGCATTTATGATAAAGATAGAACATCCTTTTAGAGAAAAAACTCTATTTCAATTTAATTCATTAATTAGGGCAAAAATGAGTACATTTGTTACATCATATAATATAACTCTTATTATTAGCTAGTCCTTTCAGATTTTCTAATTGAATATTTTTCACTCACTTTAATTCCCTAATTTTTGCCTGACTAGCCCTTTGCGAGTTTTCTAATCAGTAGGATCACTTTTTTTATTTATTCCCTAATTTTTTCCTTCCATCCCTTTACGGGTTTTTCGAACAGCGTGAATGTCCTAATTTTTTCCTGACCAGCCTTTTCTAGTTTTCTAGTCAACGGACTTTTATTCTTTATCCTTCTTCTTTTGTTAAAGATAGTATTTCTTGAGGCAATCCAGGTTGATTGGCTCTATGAACTCGTTCCCCCCCAATATCTGAAATCTTTGCAGCTCCTTTAGGCAAGACTACCATAACTAGATACGGCCCTTCCTAATTAAGTTTGAATTTCCCTCTTGGATCAAAGACCATAGCTCTTGACTGTTTTAGCACCATATCTCCAGCCTTGATCTTTCTAGGCTTGACTTTCTTATTGAACGATCTAACAATCCTCTTTTCATATATCTGAGTGTGAAATAGAGCATCCATCCTTTTCTCGTCAAGAGATATAAGGTGCTCATATCTCTTTTGTGCCTATTCACTTTCAGGTGTTTTGGCCTCTATAACCACTCTCAAAGACTTGATCTCAATCTCTATAGGTAAAACTGCTTCACATCCATACACTAATGAGAATGGAGTTTGGCCTATTGTTGTTTGTGCTATTATTCTGTATCCCCATAAAGCAAGAGGTAAATACTCAAACCAGTCTTTGTAAGTTTTGACCATCTTAGAGAGGATTTTCTTTACATTCTTATTTGCTGCCTCTACTGCCCCATTAGCCTAAGGTCGATAAGGCAAAGATTTATGATGCTCAATCTGGTATTTCTGTAGTAATTTTGTTGTCTCTGCTTGGAACTAAACCCCATTATCTGTCACAATGTGATGTGGAACCCCATATCTGTAAATAAAACTATTTTCTATAAACCTTGCCATCTGCTTTGCTTTCAAAGCGCCGAATGACTCTGCTTCTACCTATTTAAAGAAGTAAGCAATTACCACTACTATATACTTATGCATGTTTGATGTTGTAGGCCTTATCTCTCCTATAATTTCTATTCCTCATGCTGCAAAAGGCCAAGAAGATGACAAACTATTCAGTACTGTTGGTGGTAGATGTTTTAGGTTCCCATGTATCTGACACTGGTGACATTGTCTCACTATTCTGATGCAATCCCTTTCCATACTCATCCAAAAGTATCCTTGCCGTATAATCTTCTTTGCCAAGATGATCCCATTCATATGAGGTCCATAAACTCCTACATAGATCTCTTTCATTACTTCATCTGCTTCTTCTTTCTTGAGACATCTTAACTGTGTATCATTCATCATCCTTTTATATAATACTCCATCATGACTTGTATAATTACGTGCAAGAACACGAAGGCATATTTGTCCTTTGAGGTTGCCTCATCTGGATACTTTCTCCCTTCTATGAATTCTGAATATCATAAATCCATGGTTTCTCTTCAAGTCCTATCTGAATATTCATAACTTGCTCATTGCCATAACATGGGGCTTTCGATTTCATTATCACCAAAGGCTTCATAGTCATTCCAGTTAGACTATCCCACATTGAAGAAAGAGTTGCTAATTCATCTGCCATTTAATTTTCATCTCTTGACAAATGAATGAAAAGACATTTATTGAAACTTTTCATTAAGTCTTTCAAATAGCTGACATAAGGTTTTAACCTTTCTTCCTTCATTTCCCACTCTTCATTAGCTTGATTAATAACTATTAAGGAATCTCCATAAACTAACAAATCTTTTGCTCCAGCTGCCAAAGCTGCCTCTATCCCGTAAATACATGCTTCATACTCAGCCATATTATTTGTGACCTTGAAATCCAGTTTCTTGGCCATAGGAATAGTTTCCCCTTCGGTGTAACTAGAATTACTCCCAGTCCTGCCCCTTTATTATTCATAGCACCATCAAAGTACAACTTCCATTCTCTACATTCTATCACTGCTAGATTTTCAGTAGGAAATTCTATATTCCACTGTTCATCTCCTTCTACCACATTTTGAGCTAGAAACTCTGCTACAGCTCTTCCCTTAATAACCTTTGTAGTGATGTATTCTATGTCAAATTCTGTCAGCAACACTAACTATCGAGACATCCTTTCAATCAAAGCAGGTGCTTGAAATAAGTACCTTAAAGGATCTATTATGGAAACAACTTGTATCTTGTATAACTGAAAATAATGCCTTGAATAAGAGATCATGTGTGGGCTTTATGGCTATCAAGATTGATCTTGAAACAGCCTATGACAGGCTCTCTTGGGGATTTATTTAATCAATGCTTTAAGACATTAGCCTAGATGGGACTTGGATTTGGCATATTATGTCTTATGTGACTTCTTCTAACATGTCTATTCTTTGGAATGGGGTTCAGCTAGAGAAATTCAGGCCTTCGCGAGGTATCTGCCAGGGGGACCCTACATCCCTGTACTTGTTTGTTATTTGTATTAAAAGACTGTGTCAACTGATTACTCAAGCGATGTAGACCAAATAGTGGAAACCAATCAAGACTTTGAGGACAGGGCCTGAAATATCCCACCTTTGCTTTTGTGGATGATATGGTTTTTTTACAGAAGCCTCGGTAGATCAGATACATGTGGTTATGGGTTGCTTGAACCTTTTTTGTGCTGCTTCAGGCTAGAAAGTGAACTTTTCCAAGTCTAATATTTATTTCTCGCCTAACGTAGATTTTGTGGTCACTCATAATATTTCTAATATCTCTGGAATTTCGATGATGGAAGACTTGGATATGTATCTGGGCAATCCTACTTTAAATGAGAGGGTGTCCAAAACACTTACAGTTATATTTTGGAAAAAGTGGAGTTGAGACTGTCTAGGTGGAGAGCGAAACATCTTAGTTTTACACGGAGAGCTACTCTTGTTTAATCTGTGCTACAAATGATACCCTTCTTCTGTATGCAATTTATCAAGCTTCCTGTTGGCATTTATAATGAAGTGGATATAATGGTGAGGCAGTTTTTATGGGGTGGTAATGACTCAAAAAGAGCCCTCTGTCTTATGAATTGAAGTATTGTCACGAAACCGAAGCAAGCTGGTGGTCTTGGGCTAAGATGTTTGCAAAACATGAACTTGGCCTTCTTAGCCAAGTTAGGATGTAGACCCTTGAAGGGGCCTAATCAGTTATGGGCTAAATGTTAGTGATATGCACTAGGTCAATCATGTATGACCATGTTTTGACTTTATCATTTTATTAAAAAAGAGGCATTTTTCATTATCATTTTATATTAATTACTTGAATAGTTAATTCATTCTAAGGCCATCAAGTATGTGACTTGATAGTAAAACCCTTAAATTAAATATGAGTTCTATTCATATTATCCCTAGTCATTTATTATTATTATTGAACTAATAATGAATTAAGGCTAGTAT
>CATIWK010329337.1:0-15371 GCA_949634005.1 Mallotus japonicus | reverse complement strand
AAATTAATTATAAAAATTATTTTCATACTTTTATTATTTTAAATCAGTCTAAAACAGAATAAATAACAATAAATTTAATTAAAATTAAATAATTACTAATTTCTAATAATTTTCTAAAAATACATTTTTAAACATAATCTTTACAAATTTATATCTTAATTTCTATAAATAATTTCATAAAATTCCCTTTAAAAGTTTAATATACACAATTTGTAGTATTTAATAAAAATATGAAAATACCCGGGTCGGAACAGTACCGGAACCGTAACCCGAACCCGAAAACCTGAAAATTCCTAACGATCTCAGAAAATTATGAACAATATACCAAATGAAAGATCTCAACTTCAATTTCATTTCATATAACTACCACCAAGCCTAATTTTAACTCAATTAACATAATTTAACCAAAAACCTTAAAATCAATTTACCTCAAATTGAGGTGGTTTTCGGAGTTAATTGATGAACTTGATTGAGGGGAATCACTACCCAGAGGAAGACGAATCGTTTGAGACTGACGGCAAGGTCTGGGGTGGCCGGAGCCGACGCCAGTGACTCTTTTTCTTCTCGATAGCGTGAAGAAATGAAGAGGAAGGAGGAGGAGGGTGGCCGGCCGGTGAAGGGGAGGTGCTGGCGTCGTACTGGAGCAGTCGGCGGCGATCGACAGTGGCTGGTGCAGCAGGGGTGGCGGTGGCATGCAGCAAGATCGGGAAGAAAATGTTTTTGAATATTTATTATTGTATATATATATATATATATATATATATATATATATATTTAAGAATAAAAATTCTTCCCAATATCCACACATACTAATATACATACATAAAAACATATTCTTAATAATTATTAAAATTAACTAAAATACTCATTTAAAAATAATTTTATAAAATAATAAAATAATAACTAACACTTTAAATCCTCAATTCAATTTAATAATTAAATAAAATACGGGTTATAACATATAATTTCGTTTGTATAGATACAAACGTTTGAACCGTAGTAAAAGCTTTAAGTTAATATTTAAGTAGAGAAATTTAAAACTAAAGTAATTTAATTATTCATTAATTAAAATTCGAGTAAATCAAAGTTAAAATTGGGTATTTTATTTTATTAAATAGTATAATCATAATTTTATGATTAATTAATAATAATTTTAATATAAATATTGATAAATAATAGTACTACGATACAAACGTTTGTATCTATATAAATGAAATTAGGACTTTTATATTGATTTTTATTTAATTACAACCATTGATTATCCTTATGTATCAATACTCATATTCTGCATCAGTGGCTATTATTAAATAAGCATTAATCTGATGGTAATAGTTTCATTTGTATACATTTACATGTTTATACTGAAAAATGACTCTAGCTTAAAATTTTTATGTTGCATAAAAAATTTAATCAAGTAGAAATATTCAAAATTTACTAGTGGTGATATTAACTAAATTATTTAAAATTATTTTTTTTGTTTTATGATTGAACCACCTTTTAAATTAAATTCTATTTTGATTATTTATATTTATTTAATAATAATTCTAATAAAAAATTTTGATAAAAAGAGTAAAAATGTAATAGTGTAAAAAAAATAAAAATACAGTTTTAAAAGTTTAGGAGGTAAGTAATATAATATGCTAAACTAAAGGAGGAGTATAGTAATTATCTTCAAATAATTTATATTCCATTGAATAGTAAAATTGTAATTTGATGTCAATTAATGGTAATTTTAACAAAAATATTGTCAAGGAGGGAAATGGTATAATATTGCAAAACAAAAGAATGAATAAATATATTTTATAAATGTTAAGGGTAAAATAGTAGAATATGGTAAAATATAGGGATAATTAACCCTTATTTTTTTCACAAAATAAAGTTCATTAATTAGAATCAAAGCCTTTCATTGATCCATTCAAAACAACCATTCTTCTAAAACATATTTGAATTTGAGGGGAAAATCCGGGCCACATGCTTTGACTTTAGGAATATGATTCTGACCCCAAGTTGTTTGCAGAAGGAAAAATTACACGAATAATGTTTTGACTTTTCAATTTTTATTTTGGTTGTCAGATTTTTTTTAATTAAATGTCTGTACTCTTTACTTTTGTCTCAATTTGGTGCCTAAAACAGTCAAGTGGTGGCCCGAGTGCTGATTAAGCATTAATAGGACCCACCAGACACTTCAGTTGCCACATATGCAACAAATTTTGATTTGTCCAAGTTACCCTTAATTCATCTTCTTCCTCAAAAAGAGGAATTTCTGCAAAAAGAATTGAAATATAGATTGGAGAGAGGAGCAGCAACATCAACTCCCTTTCTCCTATTCTTTATTTTCGTCTTTATCTTCTTTTCTCTCCACAGAAAACCTATCAATCTATCTCATAACATTTATCGTTGGAAAATGGCATGACAATGTTTATTATTCGATAGGACTTGATACCATCAGTCAATGGACATTGTAAACAAATATAAAAATTAAGCTCTATAAGCGTTCCAGATTAGAGCAAAAGCAGTCGAGAATCGAAGTTGATGCTGAAATGGTAAGAGACAAATGAAGGCGAGCAATTCAATTTCTCTACACACCAATTTAATTTCTATTTCTCTTCTAATTCCAAATGAAAGTCTTAAAACATCTTCAGCTGCCACTCACTTTTCTCTGCGCTTCAGAAACTTCTCTTCTTTTCTGCTATCTCAAGCTTACCCATTTCACTCACCCTTCTCTTGGCCACAAAAGATGCATTTTTCTCTTTTCATGCACTAAAGAAGAAGGCCAAAATGACACAACTGCTCTCATGGTAACAAGTGACCTGGAAGATGAAGATGATATTGAACTTGAGGCTTTTGATGATGAGGATGATGAAGATGAAGATGAAGATGAAAATGAAGGGTTATTTTTGTTGTTTGATAAAATGCAAATTAGGTAACTAGCAGACACTTGAAGGAACAACTCTGGTGAACCTATTGTGTGTAACATCAAGCTGCTCTACCTTCTTCATGCTACCAATTGAAGGAGGTAAGGAGATTGGAGAGTTGCAAGAACAAGCTAGAAGAAGAACATCAAGCTACTCCACCTTCAAGAACAAGCACCTCTACCTTCAATAACAAGCACAACAAGGCCTTCAAACTTAGCAAAAATTGACTCCAACTACAATTCCTGTAACAGCAATGTAAATCTCTATCATCCACATTTTTTATTTCTTCTTATGTGGATTAATTATCGGGATGCTGCCTTGGCCAAAAGGCAAATTGGGTTCACGGTATTTTGCAAGGAACCAAGGACAGACTCATTGTGAAGCGGTATCGAAGGAGAGGTCGGAGGCGTGAGGCTTCTAGGTCTGAAATTTGCTAATGACGTATGCAAAGATAGAGAGTAGGAGGGAGGGAGTTGATGTTGCTGCTTTTCTTCTCACTGCAGACAGATTTTAATTTTTTTGGCCCAAAAAAAATAATTTAAGGGGTAATTTAGACAAATTAAAATTTGTTGCATATGTGGCATGTGAAATGTCTGCTAACATATAAAAAATGGGTTGTATTAGTGTTTAGTCAACACTTTCTATGGTTGGAAGCCGAGAGAAAAATAAGGAGATCAGATACTTTATTAAAAAAAGTCAAACAATTAAAATAGTAGAAAATAAAAATTTGTGCAAATTTTCTTTTCTAGAATTAAAGAAATGAAATATTTTCTATTAACCCTGCCGTTGACGTGGAATTTTCTATCTTTGAACAGAAAAATCTTTGAAAAAGAAAAACGAAATACGTAACCATAGTCTGTCGATTAAGGAAATAGAAAATATATCAATTCCACAAATTTCTAATATCAATTCCATCTTCTTCCATAAAACAGATACCATAACCATATATTTTGTTTAAAAGACTTCAGGAAGGCCCTTTTTTTTTTTAATATATATATATATTTTTAATAGTAATGGAAGGTAAAACACACTTTTCAGTTCTTCTACTCCTCCAATTCATAACATTTGCTTCTTGCAAAGACATCATAACCATAGACCAACCACTTAAAGACGGCGATATCCTCATCTCCGAAGAAAAGAATTTTGCATTAGGATTTTTCAGCCCTGGTAATCCTAACTACAGATATGTTGGCATCTGGTTCAATAAAGTAAAAGTGCAAACTGTAGTATGGGTGGCCAACAGGAACAATCCCATCAGCGGATCCTCAGGAATTCTCTCCATTAATCGACAAGGAAACCTTGTTCTTTTTAGTGACGATAATGTTAATCCAGTTTTGTTGACCAATGTTTCTGTAGAATCAACAGATACTCTGGCAGCTCAGCTCTTGGATACAGGAAATTTGGTTTTAGATCTTGGTGGGAGAACATTGTGGCAGAGCTTTCATTATCCAACAGATACTTTACTGCTGGGGATGAAACTGGGGCTGAATCAGACATCAGGTATGAACTGGTTTCTCACATCATGGAGATCTGCAGATGATCCTGCAACTGGAGACTATTCGTTTAAGCTCAACCCGAGTGGCTCGCCGCAGTTTGTTCTATACAATGGCACAGAACATTTGTTTTGGCGATCTGATCCCTGGCCATGGAAATATTACTATGATACTATTATTAATTCTAGTTTGGTTAAAAATGAAGATGAGATATCTTACACTTGTTTTTCTACAAATTCTTCTATCGTATGGAGATTAGTTCTGGATGATTCAGGATTTCTCAGGTGGCAAACATGGCATCAACACCATAACCATTGGAAAGATATGTGGTCAACTCCACAGGATAGTTGTAATTTATATAGAAAATGTGGTGCTAATAGCAGGTGTGATGCTAACAGTGTCATTGCATTTGAATGCAAATGCTTACCCGGGTACGAACCCAAGTCACCAAAGGACTGGAATTTAAGAGATGGATCAGGAGGATGTGTCCAGAAGCGACCGAAATCTTCATCTATTTGTGGGCATGGAGAAGGATTTATGAGAGTGGCAAGTGTCAAACTTCCTGATTCCTCAGCAGCAGTGTGGGTTGATATGAGTACAAGTATGGAATGTGAAAGAAAATGTAAGAGTAACTGCTCCTGCTCCGCATATGCAAGTATGTATATTTCCGAGAATGAAAGCGGTTGTTTAACATGGTATGGAGAATTAATTGATATCAGAAATTACTTGGATGGCACTGGCTATGATCTCTACGTTCGTGTTGATGAACAAGAACTAGGTACTGTGATTCTTTTTGATGTTTTTGTTCAATTGTTGTTTTCTTTCAATAGACATATACTTGAGATAAACATTTGTGCAGCTGAGAGTGTGAGACGATCAAGCAGTGTTTTCCGAAGGAAAGGAGTGCTATCAGTCGTAATATTATCTGCTGCTTCTGCTTGGTTTGTGCTCACTATCATATTGGTCTATTTTTGCCATAAGATGAGGAAAAACAAAGGGTAAAAATCGAATTCAAACTATTGAGTTGTTCTGTATCTGGGTCTATGTTCAAACATGGTAATTTGACATGAATCTTTTGTTTGATTTCATTTCGTTAAAGAGCAAAAGTGGTGAAGAAAAAAAGGAACAAGCGTTCAAGTGGTTCAAAATACTCCAAACATACATTAGCCACACGAAATGAGATTGAAAAAGGAACCAGTAACCATCTGGACTTCGAATTTTTTGATCTCAACACCATATGTTCTGCCACTGATAACTTTTCCCCATCAAACAAAATTGGACAAGGTGGCTTTGGCACCGTTTATAAGGTGAAGTCTTTAACTTAGAAATTATCCGCTTGTTTTTCTCGGTTCTACATGATCAGGAACAAAAATTGGCTTTAAATTTATGTTTAAGGTCACCAAATGCTATACTTTGTTCATAGATTTATGTTCATTTATCTAACTTTCATTTATGTTTCATCAGGGAGTTCCTTAATATTTTCTAACTAAATTTCATGTAATGTCAATCAGAATAATCACATCATATGCCACATTTTTATGTTATTGAACTTGTCACTTGTCGTAATCATCCTAAAAATTTACTTCACTTTTCATATTAATTGATGATAAACTCTGTTAGATAAAAATATGACATATGATGTGATCATTCCAGTTCTCATATCATCAAATTTAGTAGAAAACTACGAAGGTACTTCCACGTGAAATATAAATTGAAATTAGATAAGTAAAAAGAAACAAATTGAAGTTCAAGAATCAAATTATGAAAAATATAAAGATTAGTGAGTTTATTGTTTGCACATGATTTCAGGGTCAGTTAGCTGATGGACTAGAGATTGCAGTAAAAAGAATGTCGAAAAATTCGAGGCAGGGAATTGAAGAATTTGAAAATGAAGCTGTTTTGATTGCGAAGCTCCAACACAAGAATCTTGTCAAACTTTTAGGTTGCTGCATTAAGAGAAAGGAACAAATGTTGATATACGAATACATGCCTAACAAAAGTTTGGACTCGTTTCTTTTTCGTAAGTCCTTTTTATTGTTTCATCCACTGTCTGGTTTTAATGACTGCTTATATGTACAAATTGATATGATTGAGGTAGACTTGGTTGGAACTTTTTATTATCAGATCAAACAAGAAAGTTGCTGCTGGATTGGAGAAAACGCTTCGATCTTATTGTGGGAATAGCTCGCGGGATCTTATATCTTCATCATGACTCAAGGCTGACAATTATTCATAGAGATTTGAAAAGTAGCAACATTCTACTGGATGCAGAGATGAATCCGAAAATTTCAGATTTTGGAATGGCCAGAATATTCCAAAATGATCAAATTCAGGGCAACACAAGCAGAATTGTTGGAACACAGTAAGCGCATTAGTTATTGCATATGTATGCACAGTCAATAGCAAAGCACAGATTTTAAATTAAGAAGAAAAAATTTTCATGTACCTGGTTCTAATTTTGTCATGCAGTGGATATATGTCACCGGAGTATGCATTATTTGGGAAATTTTCAACAAAATCTGACATTTTTAGTTTTGGGGTCATATTATTGGAGATAGTAAGTGGCAAGAAGATCAATGGTTATAGTGAGGAAGATCCTTCCCTAAACTTGATAGAACAAGTGAGTGATATTGTAAAGTTCTAGCACTTACCCTTGGCTTTTTTTTCCCTATTATCTTGATTTTTTGTTTATGTGAATTATAAAACATACTCAGGTATGGGAATTATGGGGTGAAGGCAGAGCAATGGAGATAGTAGATCCAATATTAGTGGAGTCTTGTGATCGTCATGAAGCCTTGAGATGCATTCAAGTAGGACTCTTATGTGTTCAAAAAAATGCAATGGACAGACCAACCATGTTTGAAGTTGTTCTAATGTTGAAGAGTGAAACTGCTCTCCCATCACCAAAACAACCGGCTTTCATTCTCAGAGAAACTTCAAGCAGTACAAACTCACCTTGGAAAGAAGGATCATACTCTATAAATGAGGTCTCAATTACTGAAATCCAAACTCGCTAATTATCCAACATGGTTCCAAAAGAAGTGTCCACCATGTCTTGTAAATGTCTTGATATTCTTTATAATCTTTTTTAGTTTAGTATAGTTAGGTATATATCATGACATATTGCAGAAAATTAAAAAGAAGTGTATATCATAGATGATGCAAAATTTGCCCATATAGAATAACGCCTTGCCAGATATATCATATATGTTATTATTAATTTATGGAATTAATTTGTAGCTTATTTAAAAGGAAAGATGAAGTTTCTTTTTAATTTTTTTTTTTTTAAAAACTGAACGATTTCCCTGAATTATGATTTTTTAGAATTTTTCAGAAATAATAAAAAAACGGAAAAAAATTTCAAATATACGGTTGACTTTTTTTTTTTCCAAAAATATGGTGATTGTTTTGATTAGGGCTGTTCACGGGACGGAGAAAATACCGAACCGAATCGAAAGACATTAAAACCGTATCGAACCGAATAATTTTAACCCCGAACCGAATTGAACCGAATTTTGAAACTAATTTGGTACGGTACTGGATATTTATAAAAAACCGAACCGAACCAAAAACCGAATATAGTACCGAATATTAATAATAATATATATGTATGAATAAATAGTAGTGAACTTAGTTATATATTTTCATTATATTACTAAGCAATATATATTACGTAACATATGTATAATAATATATGATAAAAATTAATATTTATAATTTGTGTTCTCTTTGATTATTCGGTCAAAAAGGCTAAGCTATCATTTACATTTTATCCAAAGATACTGACTCTTTTGTTAGAAACTTCAACATTAATTTTGTTTTTGACAAAGTGAAGATATTTTATTAATCACTGATTCAGTGTTTATAAATACAAAGTATAAGGTTATCTGAATATAAATTTACAATAAAAGGTGATTTTGATTCTAGTTAGCTACTCGTGAATATAAATCTACAATAAAAGATGTGTATAGTTGATATGAAATTAGTAATATTAGCTGTCCAAGTGATAATATACACACACATATACTATAAATCTACAATAAAAGGTTATCTGCTATTATAGTTGCTGTTTTCATAGCTCTCTTTTCTGAATTGTTTACTGTATATTTCTTAGATTTTATCTATGGTTCTTGCTGTTCATTGAAGCCTTTTTTCCTTGAATTCAGTTTGTTGTTTAGTTTAGTCAGCATATCAGTTTGTTGAATTCATGTTATATATATTTTTAGTTTTCAGTCAAATAAATTAAATTTAAAAACAATAAATGAAAAGTAAATTCAATTATATAGCATATCAAATTTTTAATAATAAATATAAATTCAATTAATAGTATAAATTTTCATATAATATAAATTTTTGAATTCCTGTTTTGGACCGTACCGTACCGATTAGTTCCGAAAGAACCGAATCTCCGTACCGAATCGTTCCAAAAAATGGTATGGTACTGGTATGGAGATTTTATAATTTGGTACTGGTACTGCAGATTTGATTTTTGAAATCCCCGAAATTTGGTACTGTTCCGGAGATTTTAAATCCCCGGATTTCCCCATACCGTGTACACCCCTAGTTTTGATGTATCAGAAAACAATCAAACACAACCAAAAACAACTAAAACAACCATAAAAACAACTAAAACAAACAAATAAAATCACAAATGATGCTTTAGATTTTTTTTAAGTCAATCCAATGGAAACAAAAATATAACAACCGAATTAACTAAAACAACCAAAACAACACACACCCACAAAATCAACGAGAACCCAAGAATTGACAAAACTCTATCAATACTCATAGCAACAAAAACGTAAATTCAAAATTGAAATGAGAAAAAAAAAGAGAATCTAGAATCATCCATATGCCAATAACAAAAAAAAAAAAAAATGACACCCACTCATTCAATTAAAAAGAACTAATGAATTGGTAAAAATCTATCAATAGTACTAGAAACACAAATTTAAAAAGAAAATCAAAAGAAGAAGAATAAACATCGATCATAATCCTTCGAACTTTCTTTCCTTCTTTTTTATTCTCTTTTTTTCTTTTCTCCTTGTTTTTCTCTCATCCTATTATTTTTATTTCCTTTTTATTTTTATTTTTCTCTTTTTTTTCTTTGTTTATTTTCATAAATAAAATTAATTTGGTCAAAATTGAGTGTGAAAAGTGCTGACGTGGCATCCTAGATGGCGATATTGATGTGAGGCCTATTGCTACATCAACTAAATATTTACATTGAAAGACCAAATGTTTTCACTTTGTAGCAATTTTGTCTCCAATTTTTAATTTTAGTATAAATATCTTAATTTTTCTAAATACATTACACCTTTCATTTTTGGGATAAGGTTCATTTATGCCCCTAATGTTTTCTCCGAAGTCCAGATAAGCCCCCCAATTTTTTTTTTGGCTCAAATAACTTAGGATTTGATGAAAAAGGGTCGTTTAAGCCCTTCTAAACAAACAGAGTTAATCTCCGTTAACTCAAGTCAATTTTCAACAAAAATCAAGTGACCTAATTAATTTTTTTTCCCCATTCTTCTTTGTCAATTCCCTCTCCTAACACTACTTCTCGCCACCGCCATCACCACCCAACCCAATCTTTTTCAATCCTCATCTTCTATTTCTCGATCACCACCCAAAATAACAATAAAATCAATCATAAAACCCCCAAAAAAATTTCCCTCTTTTCTCATCAGCTTAAATAAACCAACAAACGAACCACCACCCCCGCTCCAATAATCTCTCGACCACCGCTCTTTGAAAGCTAACCAAACCTTAAAATAAAACTAAAACTCACTCTCTTCTTTCCTTTGAATTTTTACATTTTACAACAGAATTATTTAACAAATCCAAATCTAAAACCAGAACCAGAACCAAAATGATTTACACAAGTAGTAGAATAGAAGAAGAAGAAGAAGCAACAACAGCTCCAGAAACAAGAAATGCATCTCTCATAGTTTTAAGAGATGGGACTTCAGTAAATATAGCTGTAGCCAGCCTTATGAGAGCTGATCCTTGTGAAATAGATTGTTTTTGACTTACTTCATTAGTTAAAGTTGCATCTAGTATTCTGTCAAGCTTTTGCCAGGTATCCAAATCTGGACAGATGGTGGCAGAGTACATAAAAGGAAGAAGTAAACTCCCTGTATTCTCCAAAATATGAATCACCTGAGTCTTAAAATCTTCAGGACTTAAACTTATGAGTGCTTAAATTATTGCCTCAAGACCAAAAGAATGTGCAAAACCACCTGTAGATAGAATAGAGTTAAGAAGTTGCCACTTGCTCCACTGTAAACAAAATCCTTCACCTGAAGAAGAAGTTTTCATGCGCTTGCGGTCTATTTTCATGTCATCTTCCATTAGGAGAGTATACGAGTACCCTGCCATGGACACAGGACAAGCAGATGAACTAATCTGGTAGGGATTTAGCATTTTCTAAGACATAAAAAAAAAAAAAATGGTGCTAAAAAGATAATAATGCAGATGTAAGTAATGTTCAACTACTAGAAATCCAAAGTCTGAAAGCTCTAAAAAAAAAAAAAAAAAAAAACTTCAGAGTTGATTCTATCTTTCACAAACGCAAGTACCATTAATCACTTTCATGTTCCAAGGTGTCCAAGGACCTTCACATATTTTTCGTCTTTGCCCTCGATATCCTTGATTATGACAGCCAAATGGTAAATCCACAAAAGCATTCTCATACTGATTTTCATTTAAGAAAATTGATATGCTGCTTCACAATTTCATCATCTTATCTCCAGAATCCAATCAAAGAGGTCTTCATCTTTTCACTTTTTTTTTTTTTCCAAATTGAATAAATGCAAGCGATAAAGCAACAGATTGAACTCTTGATAGTACATTGCGATACAAGTATTTGATCTTCAAGCTAATAGTTCAGTCCAGTGGCAATCTACCAGTCTTAAGTTCTAGAGAGAAACATATACAATTCATATATAGTCCTCTACTTCATTAACATCAAAGTGGGTCCAACTAACTGCAATTTTCATTTTGTGAACGCTATGTTACTTATATCAGTCACCAAGACAGTAACCTGAAATTGATATCTCTTAAGCTTACAATTAAAGAAAAAGGATGCAATTTTAGTTATCAACAAAAACAAAACTTTATCAGCAGTTAAGCTGAGGCAGCAGCATGGTAAATTAAAGGACTAATGGGTGGATTCGTCAGTCCTAAACAACTCATTTGAAAGTTACATGTGTCTATTTTCAATCAAATAAACTATTCCTATTTCCTAACTAATGATAAATTCGAAATTTTCAGTATATCATACCCGAAATTCCATGTACAAACTGGTCTGGACCTAGTCTCACTCTGATTTCTTCTCCATATGTGTTGAATCCTAATCGGCAAAGTCTTGAACTCTGTCTTGCTAACAGATGTAACATATTCATACTTCCTTCCACTAAATGTTTAAACTCCACCAAAGTCCTAAGAAATCAGTTATTTTTACCAATGCCTACAAAAGCTAATCTGCTAAACGTATTGAGGGTGAAAATGACATAAAATCATCACAGTTCAACCAGATACATATAATTTAATTCAAGCCCGGGAAGGGGTTGTTGCTACTGCATTACTGGTGTACGAACATCAGATAAAAGCAAAAAAAAAAAAAAAAAACAGTTTTTTTTTTAATTCAAACAACAAACCACCCTTCACAAAAAATCCTGTATATTTTGACATCAAACAGTAACATACATATCAATAACAGAACTGAAATAAATAGAAATAAGCCTTAAGATGATGACACCTGTAAACAAAAATGAATGCAAAACTATAAACAAAAAGTGCATTGATCCATAGACTACCGTCTTCAAGGAAGCATTACAACAAATTTGGCTAATTGAAACCCATTTCAAGGAAATTTACTTATTAAAAAAAAATACCCATATCGGAAACACCAAAAAAAAAAAAAATTACAAGAAAGCATCATCATCATCACCATTATCATCAACTTCAATTTATAGAGAAGCAAAACATTAGTTAAAGATTTCACCTCAGGTGCTATGAAACACAAATAGGTGCCCTTGTTTCAAATGGGGATCTCAAAGAACTCTTATCATCCAAACCCATCAATCTTAGTACCCACCAAAATATTCATAAACAAATTTCACTTCCCCTACTCCATTGAAGATGGAAAAGATGAGAAAAATAATACCTCTACCTCCGTCACCATATCGTCATCATGATATCTCTTCTTCGGTGCCACCAGCCATTGCTCCTCCACCACTTCCAATCAAAGAGTAGAGTGTTTATAACACTAAGGCATAATTGCTATTTACCCTCGTGTTTTGCTCTATTATGCTATTTTTTCATTGACATTTAAAAAATTATTTTTTCATTTCTAATATTTATTACCGTTAACACTCATTAGTTTTTTTTATAGGAATAAAATATTATACAATTTTATAAATGTCAGGGATGAATAAATATTTTTTTCAAATATCAGAAATGAAGTAATGTAATATACCAAAACACAGGGGAAAATAACAATTCTCTCTAACACTAATCTTAATTGTAAAAAAAAAAATGTTTCAACATTTAATTGTAAAAGAGGAAATTCTATGGTAATTTTATTTTTTAATTTGTCTTTATCACCATTAGATGAGAGTAGGGGTGTAAATGAACAGCGACTCGAAGATCGTTAAAAGTTTGTTGGAGTTCATTTGTTAAGTTAAATGAGCCGAACTGAATTTGATTTTGAGACTCGAGAGATAAACAAATAAAACTTAAACATCTTAAAGCTCGTGAACCGGCTCATTAATATGTTTGTGAGCCAACTCGTGAACAAACTTGTTTTGGAGGTTCATGAACAAATTTGTGAACATATTTGTTTAGCATGTTTGTGAACAAGATCGTGACAAACTCGTTTAGCAAGCTCGTGAATATGTTCGTGAATAGGCTCATTTAGCAAGTTCATGAACAATCTCATTTAAAGAGTTTGTGAACAAGCTCATTTAGTATTTGATTAAGGCCAAATACTCATTTCACCCCTGAACTTTATCCTTTTGATCTATTGCACCCCTTAACTTTCAAATTTGCCTATTGCAAATCTCAATTTCTATTTTGTGTCTATATCACCCATGATTCAGAGCATTAGAGCACGTGTACAGAACATGCACTGACGTGTCAAATATCATGTCAACATAGACATATTTCAGTAGGCTGAATGCTCCTTTTCACCCCTAAACTTTACCATTTTAGTCTATTGCACCCCTCAACTTTCCCAAATTACCTATTGCACATCTCAACTTCTATTTTGTGCCTATATCATCCATGGTGCTACAGTGACATACGCGCTTGAATTTGTTTGATTTCAATCACTTATCCATGCTAGCAATGCATGTGTTTAATAGAAAATTAAAATGTTAAATCATGGATGATATAAGCACAAAATAGAAGTTGAGATGTGCAATAGACAAATTTGAAAGTTGAGGGGTGTAATAGATCAAAACAGTAAAGTTTAAGGGTGAAAAGGAGCATTCGACCATTTGATTGAATACAATTCAATAATATATTATTATTAAATAGTAGTATTAAATAAATATAATTTATTTATTAAACAAATATTATATAATACTAATTTAATATTAAATATATTATAATTAATATTTTAATATTAAAATTGATTTTTAATGTTAATAAATTTAATAAAACTTGTATTGATAAAATTACATAATTTTATCATCATTATATAATTGTAATGTATATTAATAATAATTTTAAGTAAATATAATTAAAAATTGATAAGTATAATAAAAAAATTTATAAAATTATAATATAAATTAGTATTAATATCAAGGATTAGTATTAAAACAAATTACATAATTTTGATGTATATTAGTATGAATATTAAGTAAATTAAGAACTATTAATTGTAATAAAAATGATATATTTCTTAATTATAATGTAAATTAATATTAACATAAAAAAATTAATATCAAGTAAATAAATTAGAATAGAAGTATTAAATAATACTAAGTTATTATTAAATTTAGTGAAAATTGTGTAGTTTCACATAAAACTATGTATATAGTTTTAGTATATAATATTACTATTAAGTAGAAATAAATTAACTAATGAATCTATTAACTATAAGAATACTGAATACTAACTGAGGTTTATTCAATTACGATTTCTAAGATATTGATAGGCTTTTTTTTAAGTGAATGACTTTTACAGAGTTTATAAATTTCTAATGACTTTCGTAGAATTTATGAATTTGTCAATGACTTTTATAGACTTTTTATTTTGAAAATTCTATAGACATTTATAGACTTTTATAAACATTGACCAACTTTTATATTTTGAGAATGTAGTACAAATCTAGATCACTTTTAGTTAATCTAAGGCAAGTATTATTCAGTTTCAAAAAATCTAAATTAGATATAGTTCATTTAGGTTTCTAGAAAAGAACATTTTTATTTTATTTTTATCCTTGTGCTCTTAACTTTTATTAGTTTAGTTGTTCCAATTCCAGGTTTGTGCTCTTAAAGAATTTGTTTGTTTGTTGTTATTTTTTTTTCTAATTGTTTTTTTTCTTCTTATTACATGATAAAAAAAAACAAAGAAGTGAAAATCATTCCCTATAAACTCTAAATAAATTAAACACCGAAAATTAAAGCATTACACGTAATAAAATTCAATATAAATGCTAAAAACTATCAACACCTATAACACCAAGTACAATTCAAAAAAATTGAAAGAAACACCCAAAAATATTAATCATACATATCGTACAATAAACATGAGATACCTTGTTAATTATTCAACATTAAACCAAAAAAGGTTATAGGTTGAATAATTAACAAATTGTTCAAGGTCATTTTTTTTCCTCGTAGGATTAAGCTAAAAAAAGTCCGTTGAAATCTTGAGAGTGAGGGGAATAAAATATTTTAGATTTTGTATGTATAATATCACATAAAAAGTCTATAAAAGTACATAAAAGTCTAAT
>CATIWK010329326.1:0-13882 GCA_949634005.1 Mallotus japonicus | reverse complement strand
TTTGTTCTGGTGTTTTTGGACATGAACTTCGTTGGGTGATACCATTTTCTAATAAATATGATGTAAGTGCTTGAAATTCACCCCCCCAATCAGCCTGAAAAGATTTGATAGGTCGACCAAAATATTTTTCTACCAAATGTCAAAATTTAATAAAAACACTGAGAACTTCAGATTTATATTTAACAAAATAAATCCAACAACATTTGCTAAAATGATAAAAAAAAAATAGAACATAATAACGTTTTCCATCAATGGAAGTAACTGGAGAAGGACCCCACAAGTCCGAACAAATTAAATCTAATGGCCCAGTTGCTTTATAGGAAGACAGGGCAAAGGGCAATTTATGACTCTTACTGACACTACATGCATGACACGGTGCTTGACTCTTATTATGTGAAAAGGGAATGTTGGCTTGATTGAGGGCTTGGCGAACGGTTCTGAAATTGGCATGGCCAAGTCTGGAATGCCAGTTGGAGAGAGAACATGGCAAGGCTTGAACAGGGGAACTTGGTTGTTGCAATGGTTCGAGTAACATGGAGTATAATTCATTGTCATTCGGGCCGGTATGGAGCAACTCCCTCGTGCGGATATCCTTGATAACAAAATGAGTGGGAAAAAATTCAATAGAAATGTTATTAGCAAGAGAAAAAGCATATATGGAAAGAAGATTATCACATGAATTAGGGACATGTAAAATATTATTAAGGCGGAAAGAGTTGTCATTAGAATGACAAATAGAGGTACCAATATGAGATATAGGAAGGAATTTACCGTTGCCTACTTTAACTTCTTCAGGTCCAGTGTACTCAGAGTGAATGGACAGATTTTCAATTTCAGGTGTCAAATGATGTGTTGCACCTGAATCCAAGATCCATTGTTGTTGATGGGGAAGGTTTGGGGAAGAGGCAGCAAGATTGGAAACTAGTCGAGGCAAAGAATACGGAGGTTGATATCTGGTCTGATTTGGTCGAGATCGAATGGAAGAGCAAGTTCGAGAGAGATGGCCAAAGCCTCCACAGGTCCGACATTGAATAGAGGTGTCAATGGCGGGATTAGAATAGGATCCAGAACTGGAGAAGCCACCTGAAAATTGAGATGGTGGTCGGAAATTGCTGTTGAATCGTCCACGTCCTCGTGGATTTCTGCCTCCACGGCCTCGAAAATATGAAGAGGATGAGCGACTGTATGAGTTTGCATTAGCAAGGTGAGCAGTTGGTGGAACAAGAGAATGAACATCTTTTGATGTTTCAGCAAGCAAGTTTTCTTCTTCACTCAACAAAAGGCCATAAAGATCATCAAAGCCGACGGCATCAAGTCGGTTTTCCAGGGATCGAACAAAAGGGCGATATACTGACCCTAAGCCATTAACAACAACTTGAACAAGATCATCTTCACTTACAGGACTCTCCAAAGCTACTAATTGATCAAACATAGACTTAGCTCGCTGAATGTACTGAGAAATAGACTCATTTGCTTCTTTTGTAAGCCTAAAAAATTTGGACTTAAGGGTGCGAATCTGAGCTCGCGAACCAGATGCATATGTAGTGGCAAGTTTGTGCCAAGCGACTCGAGCTGATGATGCGCCGATGATCTGAGGGACAAAGCTTTCACCGATGGAGCCAATAATCCAGCTGAGCATTAATTGATCCTGACGAAACCAGGGGAAAAAAGCAGGATTTGGTTGGTTATTTTCAAGAGTGCGAGGAGGAGGTTCTGAAGTGCCATCGATAAACTTGGCTAGATCATAACTGTAGAGGAGAGGTAATAGTTGTGCTTTCCACAATAAGTAATTTGTTGCTGTGAGTTTAATTGGTAATTGATGCGCAACATTGGGTAAAGAAGATGGTGGTTGATAAGGCAGGTACAATGGCAGTATCAGTATTACTGGTGTTGGCCATGAGAAAAGAGAAAGAAAAAAAAAATTGAGCCTTGGTTGTTAAACTTTCGATGGCTCTGATACCATAAAGAAGTGTTTGTATACTCAATTAGAGAATGGTACACATCATTTATAATACAAGAGATGGGAACCGATAAGTACAAAGAGACTACAATACAGGAAACGTAAGTGCAGTAGAACTCTACTGCTGTGTAATACATATCTGATAACTGATTCCCTTATCAGGCTACTGATTGTCTGCCGATTTGATTCAGGAAACCCACCATTGAACTATTGCCCGATGAGTCCATTCTCCTAGTAATATCAAGAGGAACTAAGTTCCAGTTAGAAATGCAAATATTCCAGTTTTAACTAAATGAAGTTTACATAAAGAAGCTAAACAAAATTATTAACAAAGGTTAAAACAAAATACTTGTACATGCAACTCACATAGAGAAGAAGTGTATTTTCTGGAGACAAAACAATGATGTCTGAATATGGCATTAGTCCAACTTTCACCTTGACAAGGAAAAGAGGAGGAAAAAAAAAGGAAAAATCATTAGAGGACAAACACTTGAGCAAGAAAACTATAAATGGCGAAAAAACTATAAGTGATGAAAACTAAGGTAGCTCTACCTTGGGCGTGTTACAAGCACTGGTGCAGCTGTAATTGTATGCTTCAGCTCATGTCAGGCTTAACATCAAAGATTATCTCATTATTGATTTCAAGACTTTGAAGCCTTACTGATAACAACTTCTTCTGTTCTCGAAGAAGAAAACAAAGAACAGGAGCAGTATCATCATCAGTGGCCAGAAATACCTGGTAAACATGGACAAAATCATATTTCTTAGTTAGACCTATTAACTTCTCAAAAAGACAATAGTAGAACTAATATCATATTCTGTTCATCTAACTGAAACTTAGTTAAGCCTGACATCCTACAAACACTTTGGCTGCCTCAAAAGCCATAAAATTAGCTGCAAAAATTGTCTCTCTGTAGATATATCGAACCTCTACAATCCATTCCCTTCCCAATAGCATTTTGAAAGCTTCAGTGATTGATGAATTACAATTCACTGTACCTGCTTCTTGAGCTAAAAGCTGACACACACATTTGTTGTCTATCTCAAGGCTTATTCTTCGAAAGCCCAAGTCCCGAGATGACACCTTCACTTGTAATCGCTCCAACCCTAATAAGTTTTGAAATTTAGTTGGAAACAAATTCACTTCATTCTTCTCAATTTCCCCAATCTCCGAACCAACTTCGGAACCAAACTAAATACCTTTCTTCTACAAAATACAAACCCTCCACAGAATCATCATTAGCTTTCTCTAATAAATCAAAATCCAAATTCTTTCAAAGGAGACCTGCATTGGATAATTGAGGAGAGAAATCGATTATTTAGCTCTGGACGGAAGTGGAATTTGTATGTTTATGGGGCTGTTTAGAGAAAAAAAAAAATTAACGGGAAAATAAAGGAAAATTAATTGAGAGGAGCAGTGAGGCAACATAAGATGGAGCGGCTAAAGAGGAGTCGATACAGTGCAAGTGAATTTCTGGGTTTAGAGAAGCAGAGTTTTGGATGTTGATAATTTTTTAAGGATTGTGTTATGAACTTTTAACGGAAGTCACTCCCGTTTGTCAAAAGTGAGTCAGATGGGCCTGAAAAGTTGTTTTATGGGGAATCCTAATTTATTTGGCCCAAAAAAAAAGAACGAGGACATATCTGAACTTCGAGCTAAACATGGGGGCGAAAATGCACCTTTGCCCATATAAAAATATTGAAAACTCAATATGCTACTTGCAATGATGCATGCACTAGGTGTAAGCAAGAATCTCCTACAAGGGAGACACATTTGCACCTACCCAAGACAGAGATGGAAGAAAAAAAGCAAGTACACACAAGTAAATTAGTGATGTTCTGCTTAAAGGAGCATATAAATTTCATTTACGCATGAGCTGGAAAAAACAATCTTTGAATCTCACATGATCATTGATAATAATTGGCTTAAATATAGGAAAGCCATGCAATTAATGAAACATAACATTGCGAATGAGCAGAACAAAAATAAAAGAATAGAATCTCAATGATGATATTACATTACAATTATTTGGATATGAAGCGATCAAGCATCTGAAACTGAGAAACTGATACATGGAAGAAACACACTTGGTAATACCCGCTGTTCACCATCTCAAAACCACCAAACTGTATACAAAGTGTTAACTGCTACAAAAATTTTGCTCCCTGCCGCAACTTTTGAATGTGATACAATAGTAATCTACTCTAGCTAAAAGCAATCAAAGCACCTGGCAAATAGTCAAACATTAGCACACCAAGAGCTTCACATATAGAACGGATAAGAAAAAATACTTTCATTTTTATGTAAATCAAAAAAAAAAAAATCCAAGTTGCAATTATACAAGCCCAATTAACTAAATAAGTTCTTTTATTTCTTTTTCCTTTTTTTTTTTTTAATTTTCAAAGAGAATGCCATGATCTTGAACTGTGACTATCCGATTAACCAATTCATGGACAGCATGCCAAGCATACATTTCAACCCTCTATATCTCAATGATATTATTTGACCTTTTGCTGGAATTAAATGGTTATTGTCTGTATGCCAATCACTCATACATAAACCAACCTCAACTTTTTGTATTCCGAAAGAGAGAAAAATAAACAAATAAATAAAGATCCTACAAAAACAAACAACTTTACCCAAAAACAACTGAACCAAATCTTTTCTGTCAGAACTCAACTTGAGAACCCTAAACTTATACAGAATGCAGCACAGGATAAAAGCTACTGAGATTGTTGTGATAATATAACCTAACAATGTCACACTGAGAACATCACAATTTAAGGAAAAAACATCAGAAAACGGAAGCATTGGAAGTAATAACACCGTAGTTGTCAAGGTGCAAAGTGCAAGGTGCAAGGCACACCAGGCACAAGCCCTAGCGCCTCAAGCACTGAAGGCAAGCAATGTCAGTGAGGTACATGCCGTGGCACGACACTGTAACATTTTAGTTTACAGCTGTTTTTTCCCAACTTTTTAAATTGTTTCTTCATTTTCAGATCTTAGCATTGATTTGAATATGCAAGTACCCTTACGAAGATTTTATGTATGCCAAATTAAAACAAAAATAAATTTTTGATTTTGTGAAAAGATTTTATGTATGCCAAATTAAAACAAAAATAAATTTTTGATTTTGTGATTTTCTCTGCTTCACACCTCAAATCGCTCAGGCTTGTGCCTAGGCTCCACAACCTCTTTGCACCTTAAATAACTACGAATAACATCTAGAGCTGCCTGAAATAATCAAAGATCCATGCTATCAAACTTATCCTCCCATATGACCAAGTCAATCTAAAGAGTCCATCGGAGAGATCTCCAGATAATCTCACAAATGGGGCCAATATAGCTCAAAGTTGTGAGAAAAAGTCTTATGAAGTGTCTTCAATTAATATTTTCATTTATAATTAATTAAAAGCACTTTGGTTCAGTCATTCATAATCAGGTCAGCATATTACAAGAAGCCATTCCTTGATTTAAATAAACTATCATTATTAAAGATAAGTGTTTTTACATAAAACAATAAAGGAATGATATAAATGATATTTGAACAACAGATAAAGGATTTGACTATGAAGAGTAAAGAACAGATAAGAAAGTCAAACACATTACCTCAATTTTATTCTACAAGGTAAGTGTATATAGGCTGAGAACCGGTTCTGATCTCTATATGTTCCCTGGAAGTCTTGTTACAGCCTCCCTCAGACAATCACCTTTTGGTATTTCACAATGAAAATTTCTCAACTTGTTTCAGCTCCAAACCTTTGTATCAAGAATTCATCAAGTTGACCCCAATTGGGAGTACCAGATTCATGCAAGTTATCTGTAGGTAATGATCTAATGCATCCAAGAATGTGTTTAACATCCCGATGCAGCCTGGAATGTTAAGTAAGGAAAACGATTACCAACAGAAGCAGACAAGTGACAAAACAAATTACATCTGGATCTTCATTGCATGAATGAATTGAAAAAACAATACCTGTCCTTTGCTTGTGGAGTGCTGATCTCTAACCGTGCAAATGCTTCTGAAATTTGTGAATGAAAAATTATGACCACTTGCCTGCAAAAAGCATATGACGTAAATCTTTGCTACGGAAGAACATGTTCAAATTTGTTTCCATCCCCACTTTAGTCCAAGAGCATTGTACTAGTAACATACACACCTTCATGGAGTCTCATAATTTTCTGTTTAGGAATGAAACATCTGATTATGTGCCAACTCTTAACATAAGAGATTCTGTTTGCAGTTTGCTCTAACTCTATAGACCAACATGATTATATCGTAGTAAGCCAAATGGTAAATTCTATACCTCTGCCAGCTTACGGGAAAAGTATTTGACACAATAATCACTTCCAATAACCTTTACAACTGTGAAATTCTCAAATATTAAGCACCACATGTGCTCATTCAATTGTGCTTTGCTGTGCCAGTGCTTTCAATTCTTAAAAGATGATCACAAGCTATTCAAAGTGTAAATATGAAAAATAAAATAAAAACCCCCCACTTAGCTCACAGCTTCAATATAAAGTTCAAGTCATTCAGAATTTTTGTGATATTTAGAATCTTGCATCAATTACAATGTAAAACAGGTCACAGCGTAGGGGAAGAAAAGTGAGATTTCAGCATTTGAAAATTATTTACCAAGCAAGATATAAAACTTACCTAAAAATTACTTGAACATCCACCTCATGTAAAGTCCGAGACAAGACCCGTTGAAGGAATCCAACCTCCTGAAAACAAATTGGACAGCCAATCAGGTATTATAGATCAAGGAGACTTTAATTACTCAAAATAGAGAATAATAAGTATCAATAGAATCCTAATTTCTGCTGATCAACACACTTTTGCAATGGTACATTTTGCAAGAAATAATTTTTTTCTCTAATAAAATCTTAAATCAAGTGGAGAAGATGGTAAGAACCTATCTCCATATTTGAGAAGAAGAAGAAGAAAAAAAAAAGAAAAAGTCCCAGTACCTATCTCAGTATAAATCAGGAAAAATATGTTGAGTTCCCCAGAATTCAGATGGGAAAAATCCAGCAAAGTAGAAAGAAGAATTAGGTGAACAAAATGGAAAGAAAACAGAGCGTGGAAGCAAAAGGAGTAGACAAGGAAGGAAAGTGAGAGGAAACTGATCAGAAGGAACTGTAGAAATCCTATTTGCAGAGGTAGAGGTGCCTTCTTCATTTCTTTTTTATGCATTTGGTAGAAACCTTTTTACTTTGCTGCTATTTTTCAATTGAAAACAAGCATAAACTCTCCAAACCTATATAAATAGCATCATTAAACAACATCAAGTAAATAGGGAAGGGAAAAAAACAACAACAATCAAATGGTGGCTTTCAAAATATATCAGAGATGTGCCTTCGTAGCACTTTGCGCCTGGAAAACGGCATATGCCCAGGCAATAAGGCATGCCTCAGTTGGGTCTCTAATCTGACCAAAACTATGCATGCATACAGGCCTTTCAACATCCGTTCAATATCTCTCTCACACGTGCACATTACAGACAACATTAATTACAAATATAGAAAGCTTGATAAATAATTTGGCAGTAATTACCTTTATAAGAGACCGAGCAAACTGACTGGGCTGTGCATCAGAATCGTCAGGTCTGTTCCAGCTCTCAACAATTTGAGGCAACCCACGTAAATGAACCAACAGCCTTTCTCTCATAATCTGAACCAGCTTTGAATGTATTTCATCTCGGTGAACCTTGTAATCCTGAATTGTAATCATATGCAAGCATAAATAAGTTTAAACCTTAAAAGCAATAAAAACAAATAATAAATAAATCTCTACCACAAAAATCAAGACATGACAAAGAAAACAAATGGAAAGCTGAACAAGAAAAATGCACATGCAAGCAATACTACCTCCTAAGGTAAAGAAAGATTCTCCAGGACTGCAAGCATTTTAAGAAGTTTCACAAGATTACATCAGATAAATGCCCCAATCCAGGGAAATAAATCTCCATAACCATTGCATAAGAACATGGAATGGAAAGCTCCAAGTAGTCAAGAACTACCGGGCATCAAGAAGAGGGAAAATACAACGAAATAGAATGAGTTGTGTACAAAATCTAGTAAAAAATGTTATGATGCTCGCACTTGCCAATAAAATGCATAAACTGTTAAACTTCTGGATTTCAGCCTCAGCTATCTCCCCTCAGTTAGTAAGAGAACATCTAAGTACCTTCAAATGAAATGCAACATATAGAAGTAAAAACTTAAATAGTCAAAGTGCACCAATTGCAAGTTACAACCTAAAATTGGGAAAGGTGAACTAAATCTAGGATTGTATAGAAAGTATCATGTCAAACGTGTGCTCTCAATCCGTAATAGCATGGCTAAGTACCTTCAAACAAATTGTGACATATAAGAACAAAAACTTTAGCACCAAAAAGTGTTCCAGTAACAACCAAACAACCCTTTTCCATCTTTCATGGGAAGAGGTGAACTAATGTAGCAGTATGAATGACACAAGGGGAGTAATATGGATAAGTACTTTTTTGCTTTAAAGCATACCTGTGCTACACGATCAATCTCAAGGAGCATTAAAGCCTTTCTTGTCTCAGGTACTTTAAGGAAAAGAATACGCCTGATTTCTTAGTCCAGACAAAAGCACAAGGGTAAACTCATTTAGAAAGAGCAGTAATGCAAACTAAATAGTGATCAATTCTTTAGTACCAAAGATCAAACATATAGTGGAAACAAATGATTGAACCACAAATAGAGGTGTGGATTCAGTCAGTAATCAGTTCGATCAGTTTTGGCTATTTTCTGACCGAAACAAACCAGAAACCGAACTGAACTGAAAAACTGAAATTTGTAAAATAAAAGCCGAACAGACCGAACCAAACTGAACTTTTAGAAATATAAATTATTTTAATATTTTTTATAAAATTATTATAATATTTCAAATTAAAAAAATAAAAATACATATTAAATTTCAGTTAATTCAGTTAACTGAATTTTTTAAAAATAAAACTGAACCGTACGGAACCAAACTTCAGTTCGGTTCGGTTCTGTTCAGTTCAAAATTGAAAATATTAACCAAGCAAACTGAACTGTGTTGGTTCGGTTTGCTCAGAAGGCTTGCACATCCCTAACCACAAACAATGAGAGAAAATATGCCTCATCTTCACATTGCTTGTGTAGCAAGTAATATTTAAGGAATTAGTTTAGACGTCCTTTAAACACCTGCCATGAACTTAACAATAATCCTATTATTAACTACATGAAGAAGCAGCATCTTAGCTCAGCCTACCAGGAATAATAGCATATGTAAAACTGACAACTTGACTAGCAAGGGCTAAGTGCTTAGAAGTAATAGACTTCAATCCAGACACCTGCAACATGGTAGAAACCCCAATCAAAAGCTACACCAATTACCAAGATTTCTTCAACTTGATGTCAAATGGAATCATGTAGGATATGTGCAGTAGCAATATTAATATGCAAGGATCATAAATGATTGCATGATGTGGACAGTTCATCTAATAATGACAGTTTCGCATTCCATAGCTTTTCTCAGATAAGTATGTCAATTGTCTACATAAATAAAACAATGGAAAATGCATATATAAATTATTACAAATTTTTACCTGCATGGCACCAGCTCCGAGAACAAGCTGACAGGTCCTTGTATTGAAGAATTTTAATAACTCCACAACACGATGAACAATTTCCGAAGAAAGTGCTGGCAAAAAATTATTCATATCAATGTACTCTGACAACATCTTCAGCAATATTAAGCCACTGGTGAAGAAGGGAAAAAGAGAAAAAATCACAAACGCATCAGGAATTGCTAATTTCAGAAAGTTCATTTGATGTTGAACTGTCACAAGAAGTTTCCGCATAAAAATAACAATAACGAATACAGAAAGTGCAGATAATAATCAGATACACAGTAAGAAGGTAAAATATCATAATCATAACATATTCTTAAACAATAGATATCTCATGTCAATTGCTACAAATAATGGCATTAAGATTATGGGAATACCAGCCTTTCCAAAAGAGGCAAATAGGATTGATGAGAAGCATAAACTGGGGAAAAAAAAGAACAAATGTTAAATGAGATAACTAACCAGTTTACCATGTGATAACCAACACCTCCACAGATAAGCGTCTGAGAGGGAGGTTTTCCACGCTCCTTAGCATTAGTATTGTTGCTCTGAGCAGTAGAGATTGTAGGATCAGCTTTATTTCTTTCTGTTGCTTCAGATGGGGATGATTTCACTTGCACAGCATTTTGCAAGGACATTTCGCTGGAGTCCATCCTCATAAGTTGCTGTTGAGCATTTTGTGCTTCAGTGTGAGCAAGAACTGAACCATCATTGCTTGAAACCATTTCACCATAGCCTTGGATCATGTTACCTCGAGCATCATCTATGTCCTCAGATATCAATGCCTCAGAAGAAGAAAGTGAAGTAACAATGACCTGAAATTCATCAGGAACTTCAACTTCCATCCATGTCTCTTGATCAAGCACTGCCTTAATCTTTGTCATCTACAATGGCCAAAGTACAGGTAGGTCAGCCAAATTAAAAAAGATGGGCTAGTTACAATAGACCCCCTCTATTTTACCACATTGTACTATTTCATTCCTAACATTTAAAAAATATATTTGTTCATCCTCTCTTTTCGCAATATTATAATATTTCCCCATTATGTCTATACTTTCATTAAAATTATCATTAATTAATATGAAATAACAATTATTCCCTTCAAATGGGATATAAATTATTTGGAGATAATTACTATTTGCCCCCTTTAACATATTATACTATTGACCCTAAATGTAAAAAATATACTTTCATTTTTTTGCACCGTCATATTTTTACTCTTTCATCAAAATTTTTTTATTGAAGTTATTGTGAAATAAGTATATATAACCAAACTAACATTTAATTCAAAAGGTGATTTAATCATAAAACAAAAAATAACTTTGAGTCATTTAATTAGCATACCCAGCAGTTTAAATTAACAATTCAAATGAAAATAGAAAAATGTTGAAGCTAATAAAAGAATTTATACTTGATTAAATCTTTTATGCAACATAAATAATTCAAGTTAATATTTAAGTAGAGATATTTAAAATTAAAAATTAACTAATTAGTAATTAATTAAAATTTTGAGTAAATTAGAATTAATATTAGGTATTATTATTTTATTAAATAGTATAATTGTAATTTTTTATAATTAATTAATGATAATTTTAATATAAATATTGATAATAATTAGTATCATAATGAAATACATAACTTTGAAAGTTAGGGGGCAAACAGTATAATAGAACCAAACAGAGAGGGTAAATAGTGATAACCTTCTACACTAAAGGTTATTTTGGTAATTTTATATTATTTAACAGCAATTTTAACAAAAAATTTGATAGAAAGAGTAAATAATATAATATTGCAAAATGAAAGGATTAACAAATATAATTTTTAAATATCAAGGACCAAGTAGTGTAATATGGTAAAATAGAGGGGGCAAATAGCAATTAACCCAAAAAATAAATGAATAAAAGAACTTAGGTCCTTTGAATACTAAAACAAATTGAAAAAATAAACAGTAATAGTTGATAACTAACTCGCATTTCATGCTGGAAATCCACAAAAGCTTTGGCCTGAGACTGCAGTGTTCCTCGAATGCTATAACCCAACCTTCCACCTATCTGCTCATATTAGCAATATAAATACATCACCCCCATTGACTGAGGAATTTAATTGTTACATGTGTGTGTGTGTGTGTATATATGAAGATTAAAAAGAAAAATACCCTCTCAGTAGCAGTAATGAATTCTTGAGTGATATTGTAAATACTCAAGAACTCCTGTAATCTCAACTTAGGATGAAGGAGAGCACGGACCCCAAGGAGCTTTGCCCATCTTCCATGGGCAGCATCACAAGCAGCAAAGACAGCTTCAGCATTCTCCCGTAACACATCAGCCCTGTCAAAGATATCTCAGATCATTAACATTTCAATACATTTGGAAAACAACCCAAATTGACAAGTTGGAGAAGAAAATTTGATAGAAACAAAGTTTCATTTTCCCTTCACTACAAGTTTCATTCGAGTAGGTGATGCTATGGCATCTAACAAGCTAGCTGGGATGACATTTGATATTATCCAAATACCAGTAATGGCCAGTGAATAAGTGACTACCATTAAGCAGCAGCACGGCCAACTTTAGAGAACTTGCAATCATGAGCAGCAAGGGTTAAAAGTAACAATTGCCACTAAACATTGACAAAAATTAAGTTTTCGTCACTCATCTTCAATTTGAGCCTTTTAGTCACTCAACTTCGATTTTTGTTGAAATTTGGCCAATGACATTCCATTGAAATTAATCAGCTTGAGAACTGATATAGAAACCAGTATGCTTAATCTCTCTTCCACATCAGCTTCTCTCTTACCTAATTGGTTCCCTTAACAGTAAACCAAACTATCTCACAGGACCAATAAAGTGATGTGAGAGAGAGAAAAACCGATGTTGGAAAAGTCCAATAAAGTAAGTGTCACCCGCATTTAAGTATTGTATTGCCAGATTCAAGCTGATTGAATTAATGACCAAAATTGAACAAAATCAAAGTTGTGTGACAAAAAATGCTCAAATTGAAAATGAATGACCAACTGGATTGTCACTAGTTACCACATTCGAACAAAAATTCGAAGTGAAAAAAGCTCAAAACAAAGATGAGCAGTCACAACCTAAATCTTATCAAAATGCAGTGACCACTGCACTGTTAACCCTCAAGGCTGAGAAGTCCTATAGAGCATGGTTGGATTCTAGACTACAACCAGAGCATGAGTTACAAAGTCCATATAAAGTCCTCTTGCTACAGGTTTGATCCCGTAAAATTATTGAAGTTCCCTACATGCTAGTAGTATATGACATAAAGAAAACAGAAAAAGACTTTCAGTAGCAAAATTCAGATTCATATAAATTTATTATGAGGAATGAACTTAAACAAGAGAAAGAAAATCCCATAGAATTTATTGTGTAGATTGGAAAAAAATTCCAACAAGCTGGAGCTGCAAATTATGGACATGTTGATTTTCATAATTGAAGAGACAAAATCCATTCCAAGAACAAAGAAACAACATTTTTAACTATTCTTCATCACAGACAAAACATAATAAAGAGATGATGGAAAGTAAGCATCCCCATCAAAATTGATCAAATTAGTAACCCATTACATGTAAAATGATTGCAAAGGAAAGAATAATGTCAGCAAAGGCTAATTTTTCACCATCTATTCAAGCTATTATTCTAAAGGAACAGTTCCAACAGTGTTTGCTATCAAAGCTCCTCTCATTATTCAGCAGGAAGGTGACTTCAAAGTTTTTAGGGATAAGAACAAAAAAGTACCCTGTGGTTTAGCACATTTTCACTTATGGCCCTGTGATTTTTTTTCGTGACACTTCAATACCCTATGATATTTGTCGTTAGCAAATCTTGGTCACATTCACTAACACTGTTAACTATAATGACATGGATGTTGACGTGGATGCCAATGTGAATGTTGGTGTGCTGACGTGGATGCCGATGTCAGCATCCACATCAGCACAATTAACAGTGTTAGTGAATTTGGCCTAGATTTGCTAACGAAAAATATCACAGGGAACTGAAGTGCCACAAAAAAAAAACCACAGAGACATAAGTGAACAAGTGCTAAACCATCGGGTACTTTTTGGTACTTATTCCAAGTTTTTATGTGGCCACTAATGCTTTCTTGATTCGATAGAAAGGTCTTTTTAGCTTCCAAAGTTATTGAAGAAGAATTCTTTCAGCTGCCCCACCCTCAAATCTGCTATCAGTCGGGCAAATTGGGATCACTAATGATAATTCTACCCTTAATCACTGTGATTATTGCTTCAGCCCACAGGAGTTTGCAGTCAATCACCAGTATTCC
>CATIWK010329151.1:0-11056 GCA_949634005.1 Mallotus japonicus | reverse complement strand
AGATTAGCCAAACATGGTTCTACAAACAATAAAATAAATAACAAGAGAATGAAGAAGAAGAATAGATAAAACTAGTTTAAGCGCCGCTTCAATCTTCAAACCCTTGTTTTCCTTCTCAAGCTCTTGTTTGTGGCTTTTAGAATGTGGAATTCTTCTCCCTTTCTATCCTTTTAGGTCACTTATATAAAGCCCTAATTCGTCCTTGTTGGAATTGGAATAAATTCAGGCCCTTAAAAGACAAATCCTAATCAAATTAGGATTGTTTTCTCCCTCTGTGCAGGTAGGACGACTTTGACGAAATTTTAGCCCCCTCAGATGAACAAATCGGCTCTTCAAGTCCTCATCGAAGTTGTATCCTTTTCTCTTAGCTTTCTGGAGAATTTTAAATCACCTAAATCCGAGTTTTGTACAAAAAGTTATTCCCAAAATACTCAGACATGCTCCAGTCTGAAAACATGCAGGAGATGCGTAACGGCCGTGAAGCATTTGGTAACGGCCATTACACCTTCCTAGGCATTCTTCCTTGCTAAATTAAGCTCCGAGTCACGTCATGATGCATTCCATTTGAACTCTAAGCTTCCAAACCTTAAAAAGAGATGAAAAACACATTAAAAAGCATCTAAAACCCACATAGATCTTATTCAAATACTAAATCAAAACTTTAATTAACCTTAACTAGTTATGCAATATGTAAAACTAAACAAAATAACTATGAAATATGGCCTAATTTACATGAAATGCATCTTATTAACTTGTAATCCTAAAGTAACATATTTATCTATATTTAACTAAATACATGCACTATATAAAGTAAAAACTAATGAAATATTAACTATATTAATGCATAAAATATGAATTTATAAAAAAAAAGACTTGATCTTTTCCCTTCTTTTTAACAGAAAAAACACTTAAATTTAAAAAATAAATTGTTAAAAAAGTTTTTTAAAAATAGGTGTAAGAAACAACAAGTCTAGTTAGTTGAAAAGTTATAGTAAAAACATATGATAGTTCTGTATTGAAAAATATTTAAACTCCACTAATTGATATTTGTATTAATTATTTTGTTAATATTTATTTTTATTAGTAAAATTTTTAATTCTTTTAAATATGGGAAAAATTTTATTATTTTTACTTTAAATAATTAAAAATATATTGTATATTTCTATTTTTGTAATTTATTACACATTAAATTGTATATTTTTTTTTTCTGAATGATAATTTATTATTCATTAAATTGATTTTTCGGTATATATATAGTTACCCACTTTTGGTTTTGTAATTCATTATATATTTGGATTGTATATTCTTTTAATATAATCTTGTATTAATCTTATGATATTATAAGTAATTATTGTTTACAGTGGTTAACAATTAAATTTATAATCTTGTAATATTATAAGTTATTGTTATAAGTAATTATTGTAATATTATAACTATTTATACAGTTTTATTAACTTGATTTAAGTCCCTTTATTGTGTTTTGTTTATTTTGTATTTTTGTTCCAAAAAGGTTGTAATCTTTTTTCTTTTCTTTGCACGTGTTTTATTATTATTGCGAATGAACGATGTCATGAATGTTGCGATCAAACTAAAATTACCTGAAATAGAATCAATTGCAAACTTAGATTTAATTGTAAAATTTAAAAATTATTTGAAAGAAATTACAATTTTGTATATTATTGGTAAAAATTAAATAATTAAAAATTATAAAATATGAAATATAAATGAAGGTCAACCACAAGATTGGGTGAGCATTTCGAAAGCTCATATCTAATTTCCAAATTTGGTTTTTAAGGACTATTGCTAGGGATCTCTGTGGAATCTAATTGTTGTAAAGTGTGTCTCAGATTTCACCTGAATGGTGATTCTATTTTCAATCTATGTTTCACAGCTCAAGTTGTACCCATACCCAGTTTTCGAAGGTAGTTTCTAAGGACAGCTGCTGGGGACCTCCATTGAATCTAATTGTTGTAAAGTATGTCCCAGATTTCATTCGAATGATGACTCCATTTTCGATCCATGTTTTATAGCCCAAATTGTATTTCTTAGTGGGTCTTAAACCCCAAAATATTGTGGTCGCCAAACACTTGACGTGTACTGAACCCGCGGCTTACAATTGTTTATTTCTATTTTTGTAATTTATTATACATTAAATTGTTTATTTTTTTTTCTCTCAATGATAATTTATATTATTTATCAAATTGATTTTTTGGTATATATATATAGTTACTGACTTTTGGATTTGTAATTCATTATATATTTGGATGTATATTCCTTTTTTTTTAAGGATGTATATTCTTTTTTAACATTTTGCATTATATATTTTTTTCTATGGAGCATTTATTATATTTGTGTAAATTTTTTGTTAAACTTGAGAAGAAAATTTTCACCACCCTCCCTACGGTGGTTAAAAAATTAAACTTATAATCTTGTAATATTATAAGTAATTATTATTTAATTATTTTAATTTTCAGCTGTGTATAAACTTTTTTTTTTGTTATGATAATAAAATGATGTTATTTTTGATATATAAAAAAATAGTGGGCTGGTAAGGTGATTGATTAACACGTACGCCAAACTTAAACACCAATGCATTTTGCAAGCTGGCAACTATGATGCTCATTTAACGTAACTAAAAGTGTGTTTATAAAATCACTTGGTTGATTTCTGGATAAAATTATTAGTTTTATAATCTTTTGATAAAATGAGTGAATAATCTTTTGCTTTAAAAGCAAATATCCGCTAAAAGTTATACAAAAATAAAAATAAATAAAACTATTATATAAACTATAAAACTCTCCACTAAAAAAAATACACCGGCAATTTATATGTATATTTCTTTATTTATTTATCGATAAGCAGCACTAATTAAGGAGAAGATAGGACGAGTGGGTCATTGTTAGCCTCAATCAGATGAGAAGAGATAGGCCAATGAGACCTAGGTCAACTGTCTAGGTTGACACCCTGAAACTTAAAGATCTCATTTTTGATCTATAGTAACGTTAAAATCTTGAATTTAATATATATGCCTACATCCTATAATAATAATAAAAATAATAAATTTTTTACAATCATTAGTGAAGATAATGGTCTCTCTCTGTTATGAAGAGAGATGGCTAAAGCTTCCTTGATAGTGCAACTCTTGATGTTGTATTTCAACATGTTCTGTTATGAAGAGAATGAAGTTTTTTCATTTGTTCCACCCCATCATAGTGGCTGTTATAACCACCATCACCATGTTCACTCACCCAGCCATCAACATCACTAGCATCATCGCCACAATGTCCCTGTTCAAGCTACTATGATCTTTCCAACACCAATCCACCTACCAGTCCCACACTCTCATTTACCAATTCATCCTCCTAGTGACTCTCCTCCTCCGGCATACTAGGTTACACTTCCACCAGTTAAGCCACAAAATTATCTATTCCTAGATACTATTGGTGCAGTGCAGGGTGATGTTCGTTGCAAATCTTACAATTATTCTGTGACTAAGTCTCTTGGGAGATAAACTAGTTCTTAGTCATCTAACTTGCAACTGCAAACTACTAAAGGCAAAAGAAGAAATCATTTAGAGAGTCCAAAACAAGCTTCAAGCCACAAGTTCTAATGATTAATCTATCATTCACTTTCAATTAGTGGGACAACTAATAAGTGAAAAAATTTCCTCCTCTAAGCAAGTTTCTCAACTTTCCATCTGCTTTTGGTTGTTCATCAACTCAATCAAAGTCCAGGAGATTGATCTCCTAATCCTAAAGGAAAGATCTCCGTTACAATCTCTTGATGGTAACACAACTTTCTAGAATTCTACCAATGTTCATTGGAGGAGCAAGCTCAACCAATTGAAGGGAAAAAAGATTTAGTTAAGCATGAAGACCTAATTTACTTTGATGATAATTGGGCGGACACTAACTTTCAAGTGCAGATCCACCTTGCTTATGGTTATTGGATTAGAGCTATTCCAAAAAAGCAAGTTAATACTTCAAGCAATCCCCACTGGGATGAGTCAAAAAGGCATAGTTTGCTCATCATCAATCCAAAATTCCATTTGAACCTTACTTTTCCTCCAATTCTAGAAGGCGTAACTCAAGAGTCCTGTGAGGCTAGTGGCTCGCACAAGCACCGATGCTCACCAACTCTATAAATAATCGAGTATTGGACTGTCTCAAAAAGCACTAAAAGGACTGCTCCACATCTTGAAGCCTTGAGAATTGGGCAAAACAGAAGTTCGAGGCATGCATGCTTACATGACGGGGAAGGAGTGAGGAAAGCTAGCACTGGAGAGCTCGCATCTAGGACTTAGCCTAGCCTTCATTGGAAAGAGACCTTGAAACTAACCACCTCTGGCCCTCTAAAGGAAACCCCAGCGGGACTGAGACACCCTTGTGCAGAGAACCTATTAGACTGTACTAAAGCCCAAAGTGTAAAGATCCATGAAGAACTACAATTGTCCAATCATAAACTAAGCCAAGCCTAGATTTGTGAATCTTAGCCATGGGTAAAGTCAAGCAAGATGGATGGAAGTCCAAGCCTGGCCTAGAACTGTGAAATCCCATCTCTCCAAGCAACTGCTAATGGACTTCGGTCCTTTATTTAGATCCTTTTGTACTTTATCTTGTTTCAAGTGTAAGTCAATTTAGTTACTTCTACCCATCATCTTTGTAGGAGTAATACTCTGACTTCCCTTAGGGTTCCTTGCCCTCTTTTTGATGTATCAACCTTAGTGGCTTCTCTTTTCTGTCAATGAATCTTTGTTGTTCAAAATAATAATAATAATAATAATAGTTGTTGTTGTCATTAATAATTGATATTATAAATTAAGTTGGCCTCGAGGCAACAATGCTTCTTTTTCTTTCTTTTTTTCCCACTAAATTTCTATTTTTTTCATGATTTTGGTAAATTAACTGGTCCAAAGCTTTTGTACAAAGGCTGCCAAAAAATTAAAGGATTGTAATTTTTTTTCGGATTTAGTAGTACATTTTTTTTGTTATATATTTTAATTATTTAATATATGTACACATTGTTAATTTAATATGGTCTGATTCTTTAGAATTTCATATTGGTTGTAAAGAGTGTTTATAATTAAATTATATGGGTTAGCACACCTTTAGATTATATGGGGTACATATTTCTCTCTTCACTAATATTTTTTAATATAAAATTTGATCCACACTTATTATTCCAACGATCCTTACTTTAAGTATGAGTTTCTTTTATGATAGGTATAAATTTACTCCTCTAAAAAAAAACTTATCACATTGACTATTGTGGTGTTATTACAATGACTATTATAGTGTTATTACAAGCTTAGTTACTCCATTGTCCTTCTTTTAATTGTCATAAAAAAAGCATTTATTTTATTAAATTCAATTAATCACCATTAGACAAACTCTTAAAAACTATGTTTGGCTAGCAACTATTGCAATTAGTTGATAAAAGTTATTTTTACTCAAGTAATGTCTCAAATTCAAGTTCTAGTGTATATATTTGTTAGCATCTAAATTTTGAGCTAACTAATATGGATAAAAGAAAACCCACCGATGATTGAAAATCAAAGGAAATGATGTATAGAAAAGGCAATAGCTCCAAATGGCCTAAAGTTAGGATTCTAGCCTAAATTTAAAGCCCAATTTCAATTTAAAAGTATTTAAAATCAGGCCCATAACCTATAAGCCCCAATTCATAAACCTAAGGATCTATCACAATGGCCTTTATAATGTAGCGATGGCCATTGAGGGTCTATCACAATGGCCTCTTTTATCAGATGATCAACTCTATTGGAAGGTGATGGCCTTTGTAATGTAGCAACTAATATGTTTTTTTTTAATTTTAAATTTCTTATACTAGGATGGCCTTATATAAATATTGGCTGTTAACTTTATCCTAATGACCTCATGATTTAGTACAAAATTAGAACTTCAAGATGAATGCTCTGAAATTTTCAATTAAGAATATGCTAATTTTGTTACAAGAAGTAGCCTATAAAAGGGAATATAACTGTTGAGAAAAGTGGGGAGAAGAAAAGGAAAATATTAAAAACAAGAGACATTTTTGGTGTTTTTTTAGACTATGAGCATTTATAGGAATAGGGGCCTTAAACTTAAAAGTAGACTTAGGATGGATTATAGGCTACTTAATAGGAAAAATGGGAATTATGAACCTTTACTGGAATTTCTTTCAAAAGATCATTTCCTTGTTGTTGTTTTTGATATCATCATCTCTCCAATTATAATATTGATGTGTTCACCCTTTACATGATCAAGGTCATGATAAATTTCAAATCAACATTGATTTTGACTTTAACAATCAATTTTAGTTGTTATCTTTTATATTTAAGTGTGTTTATAAGTTAGGTTCAAAGGTGCAATTAATAGGCCTTGAATTAAAGTCTAAACAAAATCATTTGGAGGGGAAATTATCCCTCATGATCCCGACACGATTGTGAGGAAGGTCACAAGCATGAATCAGATGAAAAGTTAAGTGTGATGAGCTCTGCGCCGCTCACGATTTTCCCTCAGGGTTGTGAGGAGGGTGGTCATGATTGTGAGCATCTTGGCAGCCTTTGTAACGGCTATTTTAGAGCTCCAACGGCTACATACTTGACCCTCACGTTCATGAGCAATAAAATCTCTACAAAAAGTGGAAGAAACATTAAATGAAGATGGAGAAGTATTTGGGACGAAAATCAAAGTTCCAATAGCCATATTTTCATCCTCCACTATAAATACCTCTTAAAAAATATATTAAAAAGGTTAGAGGAAGTTTGTTAGAAAATTCAATGATTAAATTTATTACTTAGAAAACTTATTGTATTAAATTTTCTTTGTAATTATTCTCTTAAAAAGAGTTGGGTTGTGTGTTAGAGTTACTTCATCTCTTTATTGGGCTAAGTAAGGAAAAGTGAGGACTAACTCTAATGGTTTGGTTTAAGTGTTATCCATTGAAAATACTTGGGCTTTTAGCTGTGGTTTGAGTAGAGCCAAGCAAAACTCATTTGTGTGAAAGTTTAAGTTGGGCCATGAAAAACTCTTGTGTAATCAATCTTGGAAATAAGATTAAAGTGAATGGTTTGCATATCCTAACTTGGGAATAAGTTAGGTGGAGATGTAGGATTGGTTATAATCTGAACTCCTTAAATCAAGTATCTCAACCTCTACTCTTCTTAATCTTCTTAAATTTTCTTTAAACTCCATTAATCCTTGTTTTAATTTCTTTAGCCCTATTCACCCCTCCTCTAGGGCTTTTTCATGATGATATGAGGGGTTTGTAAGCCATTTTTACTTTGTTTTATTTACTTCATTATTATGATTGCACTTTTAAGATTATGATTGAATGTTAATTGAGCTTTCATTTCTGGTTGTATTTTAACTTATTTAATCTTCATTTATTTCTAGAAAATAGAAAATATTTCAAATAAAACTTTAATTCATTCACTTAACTCCATTTCTATTGATGTTTGCTTATTTTATTGAATGTGTTTATGTAAGCAACTGTGAAAAGTTTTGTAAATTTTGAGAGTACAGAAACAATTGTCTATGCGAAAGGCATTCACCATTTTAAAGAGGCATTCATCTCCTTCGAAGAGGTGATCATTATCTTAAAAAACAATTATCTCTATAATAACATAATTATATTCTGTTAAATCTGAATTTGAATTTGGTTATTATTTAGGAAGTGCTCATTTTTATCATTACAATTATTTTATCTAATTCTCGTTTCTATACATGTTTGATTTTCATGGTTAATAATCTAAGTATTGTGTGTGTTAATTATAAAACCCTAAGGATAATTGGAGATATGTCGATCATTTTTGGAAATGTCTAAGTATAATATGGCTTAAGCCTCTTCAATGAGGCGTTCATCGTTCTAGGAAGGTGTTCATCACAAAATAGAGACATATTATTTAAGGTTTACAATTTTATTTTGTACAAATTCTTTTGAAGGCTAATTCCTCCCTATTATGAATATGAGTGTTGTTGCTTTTTTCTCAATACGATCTTAGTAAGTATATACAACAATTATGAAATTGTGCAAGTATATTTATTTTATTTGATTAATTAACTTGTGCATGTCTTATATTTTGTTGGTTGTATATCTATTTAATTCTTTATTTTATTCTTGTATGCCCTAAAAGATTAACCTTCGTTTTTGAAGGGGTAAAAGTGAGATAATAAACCAAGTGGATTTGGAGCCTATAGGAGTTGATGTGTAATATGAGTCTGTAATGAGCTCATGTAGTTAATAGATGGTTTATTTTTTTTTAATAAGAATGGGTTGTAATTCATTTTTCCTTACTCATTTTCTTTATGATTTTTATCATTTATGTGTTTGTTAATTTATTTCTCAAGAATGTAATTTTTCTCATTCACACTCTTTTTTATATGTTTTAATTAGTGCACATGTGATAATGTATTTATATTGTTATATGGTTGTATTGTATAAAATGTCATTATGCATGTAATAAGGAGGCAATTAAAGAACAAATAATTATAATAGGTAAAACACAAATGGAGGCTAACCCAAAAGTTAGATGGGCCAAAAGCCCATATATAGTTTTCAAAGCCAGTCTCTAAGGTGTAGTTATTGGACCTCCATGGAATCCAATTACCATAAAAATTGGTGTTCCTGGTTATTGATTAGAGGGCGACTCCCATCTCCAATTCTAGCCTTTATGGCTAATTATTTTTCAAATGGGTTGCAAAGTTCACATGGTACTATAGTCACTAAATATTGGATGCCTATTAAATCCTGCCATCTATAGTAGTTGCGTTAAATAAGTTGTTGAAAAACTTTTGTCGCTCTTATACATGGTCTTATTCAGATCGAAATGAATTAATTAAAGTCCACTAAAATCTAAATACAAGAGATTTAGAAAAAAATACATTTAAATTTTTATATTTAGACAATTAAATTTTCTTATTAAAGATTTGACGAAATATCAAAAGTTGGTTGGAGATTTGCACCTTAAACCTAGACGTGATGTCCAACTAACCCAAATGTTAACTTTATGGTCTATTATCCCATCAACTTGCCACATTTGTCCAATTAACCTCAAAAATATATTTTCTTGACATATGGTAAGTTTGTTATTTTAAAAAATTAATAAAATAATACATAATATAAACATATATTTTCTTTGCAAGTGCCAATTGAATATAATTGTCGAAAATTCAACTGGCTCTACATGTTTTACAATTTTTGGAAAAACTGCTCAAGATAGGGTTAAAATTCCCACACATGTATTATTGCCTAATGTGGTCGTTGAATAAAAAGAACAATTGACGATAATTCTATGAGTTTTGATGCAACCAATTAGACAAACAAAAGTTTTCCAAATTACAATGACTATTAATGAATGTGATCCAACTACCTTGAATTTCAAAGTGATTAAAATATTCTCTGATGATATAACTGCTAAAATTACAAAGGTGGAAAATATCGAATCATCATCATCATCATCATCATCAACATCAACTTCTCCAACTTAACAAACGTTACCTCTGAAACCAAACAATATCCTAAAAAAAATGAATAAGTAAGCATTTGAATATTTTAATTTATATGACGATTTTTTTTTGGAAATGTACAATGATTCTATTTTTTTTTTTATTGTAGCAAGAATTGTCGAGAAAAAAAGAAGAACTAAAGTCAATTTCAAACATCTTATATTATGTACATTAAATATGAGAACTATATATTTATGTTTTTTCAAAATATGTACAACACTAATATAATTTTTAAACATAAATAAGTTTTTTTTTATAATAAATAATCATCCAAAATTTTCTTTGGAATCCCAATTGCAATATGATCCTGTAATAAATTACTAAAACCTCTTCAAATTTATTCAAATATATTAGTTAATTCCTCATTTTTTTTTATAAATACATTATAACATCATTGAATTTTATTTCCATTACATTAATTAATTCTTCCATCAAATTTGCCATTAGTGTAATTCTCTAACATAAATTATTTTGGAAAAAGTACATTTAAGTATCCTATGGTTTAGGTCATTTTCAGATAGAGGGCTGTGATTTTTTTTGTGACAAAGAGATACCTTGTACTTAACGTCATTAGCATATAAAGACATTTCTCACTAACTCCGATAGATTTGCTGATGTGGCAGGGGTAAAATTGGACTTTCACTGTAGATAGTCACATGAACTGTCTACTTTTGACTTTGACTTGACCGCACCTTCCCCACTACCCACCTTTTTTTTTTTTGGCCAAATCTACCCACCTTTTTATTCTTCTTACATTTTCACCCTTTAATTAAATAATTTTTGTACCCTAAAATTTAAAAATTAAGTTAAATAATTAAAAAATTATTTATATTCTTAATAATTTAGATAAAAATTGTAAAAGAACGATCTAAAATATTTTATAAGTATATAATTTAAAAATAAAAATATTAAATGATAAAATTTTATTAAATTAAAAAAAATTAAACTCTTAACTTATTAATATTTTTTAAAAAAGTTTATAAGCATTAACCTATTCAACCTTTACCAAATTCTTGAAGTTAACCTTAATAGAAAATTTTAAACCTTTTTTATTGGGTTCACAAGCCATCTTTGATGGGTTTTAAAAGATTTATACAATATATGAACTATTTAAATTTAATTTTATATATTCATTTTCTATTTTTTTCAAAAGTGGGAATATGTTTTTTTTTAACAAGAATAGGAGTATGCTACATCATTACATTTAAAAATTTTTAATATTATTTAAAATTAATCAATACATCAATTAATAAAAAAATATTTTTATAGTTTAAAAGTTATTAAACACTAATATGTAAAATAATTGAATATAGAGGTAAGTAGGGCTTGGTTCAAATTGAGTTAAATGAAAAAAAATTAAATTGAACTAAAAATTCGATTAAATTAAATTGAACCATAAGTTGAGTATGTTAAAATTAAAAAATTTGATTGAATTTGATTTTTATTAAAAAAAAATTTAATTGAACTGAACTTAATTTCTACTTATTAACAATGTATTTATATATATAGTATAAAATATATGATTTTGGAGAAATTTTTATATAAATAAT
>CATIWK010329108.1:0-13287 GCA_949634005.1 Mallotus japonicus | reverse complement strand
ATTTATTAAATTATTTATTGATCTCATTCAAAAAATTAAAAATTTATATTAATTTTATATGTTTCGTAATAATTATTAAAATATTTGAATAAAGAATATTTATTAAAATAATAAATAATTTTTAGAATTATAATAATATTTTAGTATTAAATATATTTTTATGATAGATAATTTTAGATTTAATTAATTTTTAATATATAAAAAATAACTATAAAAATATTTTAATTATATTTTTCATTTTTCATTTTTATTTTTATTTCAATTTTAATTTTGCAGTATTAGCCAAACAAGTTTTAAATATGGTCAACATATTATACCTTTACTTAAATATATATGGACTCCTCCCTCTATCCGCCATTGACTTGGAAAATATAATAATTGTAAAGTCTTGCTAATAATGTTAAGCATAGTATATGAACACAATATATTTTTAACCTTATTTTCTTTGTGTCATTTTCATGAAGACTATAAATACATTTATAAATTTTATTTAACAAAAATATAGATAAGTATTTTAAAATTTATATATTATACATTACAATTTATTAATTTACTGATTAATTAATTGTCTTGGTTCTGAAGTTATTAATTTATTGTGGTATTTTACTGTATTCCAAAAGCACCATTTGCCAATTACAAATTTAGAGATATTTTTTTAAAAAAGTTCCATTGATACCAAAAAGGAAAATCAAATTTAGTATAAATAATCATTTATTTTGATGATTTTTAAAAAATTTAGGATAAAATGTCAAAAATAACAAATATTTAATTTTTTATATCAATATATCTTTACGAATTCAACAATTATAAGAAACAAATTGGGTATTTTATGAATGTTACATCAATATTTTTTTATTGGCTTTTATCCTAAATATTTATTAAATGAGTATAATTATCAATAATTAATTAAATAAGAATATTTTATGAATATTAAACTGTTGAAATAAAATTATAAAAAAAATGTATACTAATATGCCTTTTTAAAATATCATTTTAAATTGAAGTACTAAGCTAGCTAGTATTTAAAGAACAACATTTCAAATCCAGAGCCTTAACTTCTCCTCATCCCTACCAATAGCAGCTAGAAAATCTGAAACTATAAAAATGGGGCTTTATTGTAGTTGCAGGAGCCTTCTGCTTGCTGTTAGTATTCATCTCCTGTTAGTGATGTTGTTGCCTGTAGCCTTAGCCATTCCCACCAGTACTAATAATGAGACTGATAGACTTGCGTTGCTGGAATTTAAGGCCAAGATAACTGACCCTCTTGGTGTCATCACCAACTCATGGAATAGTTCTCTTCATGTCTGCCAGTGGTACGGCGTCACATGCGGACGGAGACACCAGAGGGTGACGGTGCTAAACTTGAGATCCCTGAAACTTTCAGGTTCCATATCGCCACATGTTGGCAATCTGAGCTTTTTAAGAGAATTGAGCCTTGAAAACAATAGCTTCAGCCATGAAATCCCTCCTCAGATCTGCCACTTGCGCAGGCTGCAAATCTTGTCTCTTCACAACAATTCAATTGGTGGACAAATTCCATATAGCTTATCGGCTTGTTCTAACCTTCATACAATAAATTTACAAAGGAACGAGCTGGATGGGGAAATCCCCAGATTGGAGATGATGAAGCTCAAAGTACTTGATTTGTCAGTCAACAGTCTTAGAGGGACTGTCGCTGCATCTCTCATGAATGCATCATCCCTTGAGACAATCCATTTGTTCCGAAACAATTTGCATGGGGTTTTACCTGAATCCTTTGGTCATTTGATAAATGTAAAGCGTTTAGATTTGGCTGATAATCTATTTTCAGGTATCATTCCTTCTTCAATATTCAATCTCTCTTCGATTATGGTTTTAGACTTGGGACAAAATCAATTACAAGGCACTCTCCCGACGAACTTAGGCATCTCTCTTCCACAACTCCAATTATTTTCCATTAGTTTCAACCAATTCTATGGATCAATTCCAACTTCAATTTCCAATGCCTCAAATCTAGAATACCTTCAACTAACGGGAAATTATCTTTCTGGAAGTGTCCCTTCTCTTAAAAAGTTAAATAAACTTATATTTTTCGTCGTTGGTAGTAACCTTTTAGGAAGTAGGAGAGCTGATGACTTGAAGTTTCTTTCCGGTTTAACTAATGCCACTGCTTTAAGAGCTTTACAAATAGGTGCTAATAACTTCGGAGGGAAGCTGCTGCCTGAACACATTGCAAACCTTTCAAAGAAGCTTGAGCTTCTTATAGGAGAAAATCATATAGTTGGAAGCATCCCTGCTGAATAGAGAATCTCGTTAGCTTGGTACTTTTTCAGGCAGCAGCGAACAAACTCTCAGGTGCAATTCCTTCAACCATTGCAAAACTTAAGAATCTAACACAAATTTATCTGGAGGAAAATAATTTATTTGGAAATATTCCATCCTCTTTCGGAAACCTGACAAATTTATTTGAAATTAATTTATCTTACAATAACTTTCAAGGCATGGTCCCTCCAAGTCTTGGGAATTGCACAAATTTACTTAAGATGCTCATTTCAGATAACAATCTTACCGGTCCCATACCTTTGCAAATTTTTCAGCTTCCCTTGTTATCAAAAGCTCTTGATTTATCTGCAAATCATTTGTATGGTTCCCTTCCTAATGAAGTTGGAAACTTGAAACAAGTAGAATTTCTATCTCTCAGCCAGAACATGCTGTCAGGACAGATTCCAGCTGGTCTTAGCAGCTGTACAAGTATAGAATTCTTATACTTGGATGCCAATTTGTTCCAAGGTTCTATTCCTTCATCATTAAGTTCGTTGAGAGGTATTCGAGAACTGAGTCTTTCTCGCAACAATTTGTCAGGCAGGATTCCAGAGTTTTTGACAGGCTTTAAGTTAGAGTGGTTGGATATATATCGTATAACGATTTTGAAGGCATGGTACCAATAGAAGGCTCCTTCAAGAATGCAAGTGTAGTTTCCTTACAAGGAAATAAGCATCTATGTGGTGGCATAAAGGATCTTGGCCTGCCTGCCTGCAAGTCAGAACAACCGAAAAAAAGACCTACAGAAAAGTTGAAGATAGTTATCTCTTTAGTCTCTGCACTTGTATGCACGGCACTCGTGCTTACTTGTTTATTCCTTTGGCGATCAAGAAAGAGCAAAGGAGAATCCAAGTCCAGCTGTTATGAGAACACGCTATTGAGAGTGTCTTATCAGAGTCTCCTCAAAGCTACAAATGGCTTTTCAACAGAAAATCTGGTTGGTTCAGGTGGCTTTGGGTCTGTATACAAAGGGATTCTCAGTGAAGATGGACATGTAATTGCAGTGAAAGTGCTTAACCTTATGCGTCAAGGGGCTGCGAAGAGTTTTCTAGCTGAATGCGAGATTTTAAGGAATATCAGGTATCGAAACCTTGTCAAGGTCCTAACTACTTGTTCAGGTGTTGATTTTCAGGGCAATGATTTTAAAGCTTTGGTTTACGAGTTCATGGATAATGGGAGCTTAGATGATTGGTTGCATCCAAGCACTCTTCGATCAGATGAAGTGCCTGCTAGGTCTTTGAGTGTTCTCCAAAGACTGAACATTTCCATTGATGTTGCTTGTGCATTTGAGTATCTTCACTTTCATTCTGGAACACCAGTTGTTCATTGCGATCTGAAACCCAGCAATGTTCTTCTTGACAGAGAAATGACTGCACATGTGAGTGATTTTGGGTTAGTCAAATTCCTGTCTGATGCGAAACTAGGTTCCGCTGCAAATCAATCGAGTTTTATTGGAGCTAGAGGAACTATCGGTTGTTGTCCTCCATGTAAATTCTTTTTATTACCAACCACAGTTGGTTTTATCATTTATTTTTGTTACCAACTAGACTAAGAAGCGATGTATGGACTAACCGCAGTTGGTTTTATCATTTTACCTTGCTTCAGAATATGGACTAGGAAGCGATGTATCAACGTATGGTGATATATTTAGCTTTGGCATATTAGTGTTGGAGATATTTACAGGAAAAAGGCCAACTGATGACATGCATGTTCAAAGAGGGTCTAACCCTTCACAATTTTGTCAAGAAAGGTTTGTCTGAACAAGCAATGACAGAGATTATAGACTGCAAGATTCTTGAAATGCAAATGGATGTAAATGCAACACCAAATGGACACCATAATTTGATGAACAGGAGAAACAACAACAAGAAGCTCATTGAATGCATGATTTCAATATTTGAAATTGGAATGAATTGTTCAGCTGAATCGCCACAAGAGCGCATGAATATTGGTGATGTTGTTGTTCAGCTCTCTTCCATCAGAAATAAACTTCTCGAGACTGGATATGGTGGGGAGAGAGAACTACAAGTGGCAGGTAAATTTTCTCGTACTTGTTGTAGTTAAGGAAGGTTAACTAAGATATACATCTAATTTTTATTCTTTTTACCACAGCTGCTGTACAAGGATGATGCCACCGAGCAATGAAGCTTGGAAAATGATTCCCTGCAGACCTTATTGTAGTATTTTGTGTGTGCAATAATATGATTGTAATCTATATTAATTTCTTTTTATCACAGCTGTTGTACAAGGATGATGCCACCGAGCCACTTGTCTCTATTATCCACCATTCATGAATAATTAATAGTCATGACCTTGGCCTTGTAGCATCGTTTTCTTCCTATTTTCTAAGTCGGAAAACATGACTTTTATTAGCTTTCATATGACATGATCTTTATAGTATAGTTTGGTTTGATGAAGTCATTCCATTATTTGATTTGCTTATGGACCTGTAAAATTAAGAGGATTAATTAAATATTCTTGGAAAAAATATTATATGATTATGCATTTTTATACATTTTGTTTTGTGATTATTTTCTTCCTTTTGGAATTTACGGTATGTATTATATTGCACTTTACTATTTTAATAATAATATCATATAAAATAATAATTCAATAATAAAATTAACTTTTAATTAATTTACTATTAAACTATCTATTAAAACTTTTAAATATGTTATAAATTTATTGAAACAAATCTACTTGTTCTATATATTACTTCAGTGCACAATTTTAAACCTTTTAGAAACAAATTCAAGAAACAAATCCAAGAAACAAATTTATAACATATTTAAACGAATTCATCAAGTAAACACTTTAGGGCAAGAAAAAAGCCAATAAAAAAATTATGCATTAATTGTTGTGTATATTTGAAAATTTAAACTGATTGATGAAATTTAAAAATTTTGTATTCAATTATTAAAATTAAATTTTAGGTTAATTATCAATAGATTATTTATGTTAATGAATAAAATCGATAATATTTTTGAAATTTATATCACTTAATTGTAAAATTTTTAAAATTTAAGAAAAATTTTAAAAAATTATTTTATAAGTTTAAAAATTTTTAAAATTTTAAAATTAGGTTATATATATATATATATATATATATATATATATATATATATATATATATATATATTGATTTATAATACTTAATTGTACTATAAAAGTTATATATGTACCTTGGAAATCCAGCCCATTCAAATCCAAATTGAACGAGCACCTACCATTAAGGGGAATGGAATGTCAATAGCTTTGATAGATGGTTTTGCTAAAATAGAGAATAATGAGATTAGTGTTTTAGTACATGATGTGGTAAAGGTTTATAAATTTTTAATACTTAACTTCAAAATAATGATGTTGAGCTGATAATTGAAGTTTTAGAAATAATTTCAGGGCTTTTATATATCTTTTTCCAAAAAAAAAAAATACATATATAATTGGTTAAAATCCATCATGAAAAGCTAGTGAGGTGGCAATAATTGCTAATAACCAAATGACCTGACTAATGTATATATCGTGACAATAACTAAAACTTATAAACAGCAAACGTGGACAGATTCCGAAGTTTTAAAGCTAGGGGACCATGGTTTATTTTCTAGCCCCCTCCATCCGATGTTGATTTTGGAGTTTAGAAAGCCATGCCTATATTCCAATATGACGAGTTCCAAGTAATTTTCATTTTGCTAAATGTAATTAAATTCTGCACCTTAGAATATTTTTGAAAAATAAGTAATACTTGATTATTCCCTCACTACCGTGCCGTTTTCTTCTTTTAAAAATTTTAGATAGACCAATTTGTCAAATAATTTTACTTACGTTTATGGCATAAAAAAAAAGTACCTTATGATTTAAATATTTTACAATTACGAGTTTATCGAATTTTTTAAATAAGAATTTTTTTTTTTAAATTTAAGTAGCCTACAACTTCATATTTTATCACCTAAAAATAAAAAGATATTTAAAATTATAACTCAAAAACTGATATCCTGTGGTAATTATGAAGATTATACACACTTTTTTCAATCAGAAAGTGAAACTAGATATGTAGATGTTTAAATATATCAATTTAGCAGGTTAAGGTGTTTGACAGATTCAACCTCATTACCTCAAACACACACACAGACACACAAAACCACATTTATTGATACTAGCGTAAAAGCCAAAGATATAGTTGACAAAAAATTTTCTTTGTGTGCACACCTGCATACAGAGATTTCATAAGATGTATATTTTCATAAATATTTTGCATTACAATGTAACACTTGTCGTCCCTATAAACATATCCCTTCCCCAACTCTAGATAAATTGATCTACAAAGCTGATAAAAAAAAATCTGGCTGTAAGAATGCTGAAAAGACTGTGCAACAGGGAGAGAGAGAGTAAGAATGCTGAAAAGAGAGTGCCACATGTAGATATATGCCAGTATAGTAGCACAAATAACACAAATAGGTTGAAAAAAATAATAGATGAAAGAAAGAATGAATGAATAGCTTTATTATATTGTATAGATTATTTACCAGCAATTCTAGCAAAACTTGACGCTGATTCGAAAGTGCTAGTAATATTTTTTTCGTTTTCAACCCATTTTATGAATAATTTTTTAGTTTCTTTAATTTTTGATGTAAAAACATCTACAGTGTTAGTTCAACTTCAATACTAGGAGAAATCAGAAATCCAAATCTATACGTGATTTTTCAAATTTGATGTGCTATTCTTCTTTAAGCACATTAGATTTGCATATGGTACCCACATTTAGTTTGTATGTCAAACTTTAGTGCTTATGAGTTATAGTTTTTTTAGACTATTTATTTTATTAGTCTCAAAAACTATTTTTGTTGTTGATAGATTTAGTAGTTTATTGTTATATTTTGTAATTTCTTGTATTTCTCCATTTTAATGAAATCTAAACTGATGTTTCAAAATATATATATATATATATATATTAGTAGTTGAAAACACACTCGGAAAGAAACTATTTGTGCAAAACAGAGCATATCCATTTAAAAGCGGAGGATCAAAGCCTTACTCATTGCATATGGTTACAAACATACTCACAGGCAGAGCCCACAAAGTACCATACATACTGTTGTTACACAGAAAAAGCCTCACCAAAGTGTTGTTACAAAGAAACATTTTACGACCATAAATAAACATTTTATATGCTTAATTCATCTATCAGCTGCCATTTTCATATCTGGGGAGCATCTAAGATTATTTTTAAAAAAATCATGACAAGTACAGCTATATCTTAATTTGAACTGGGAAGTAGCAAAAATTTACTTGCAATTTGAAGTGTACTTGCAGCTTCTCTCTGGTGAGGCAGTTGAGTTCCAAGAAGTTTTTTTCTTATAGAAGAGAGTTGAGCAACAACATCTCCAATGTTCATGCAATCTTGTGTTAAGTCATTGGAACAAGAGATTCCAATGTCAAATATTGATATCAAGCATTCTTTATAACAACTTCTTTGCTTGTATGACTATAGAATTACCTGGCCCAATAGTTCCCCTATCTCCAATAGAGCTGGATTGATTTGTAGTAGAATTAAGTTTCCCAACAGAAAGAAACATAACTAACCCAAAATCACTTAAATGCCCAGTAATTCGTTATCAAGCAGAACATTACTCTGATTTAGATCGCAATGAACAATTGGGGTTCCAGAATGATGGTGAAGATACTCTAGTGCACAAGCAACATCAACGGAAATATTCAATCTTTGGAGAACACTTGAAAGTCAATCATCAAGCTCCCATTATCCATAAACTCATAAACCAAAGCTTTAAAAAATCATTACCATGATAATCAATACCTGAACATGCAGTGAGTACTTTTACAGGATTTCGATGTCAGGATCTCCCATTCAGCTAGAGAACTCTTTTCAGCTCCTAGACGGATACGGTTAAGCACTTTTACAGCAATAACAAGTCCATCTTTATCAAGAATCCCTTTGTATATACTGATCCAATGCTACCTGAACCAATCAAATGATCTGAAGTAAATCCATTTGTAGCTTTGAGGAGACTTTGATAAGACAACCTTAGTAGGGCATTCTCATAAGAGCTTGATGTGGCTTCTTGTTTGCCCTCTCGATCTCCGCCAAAGAAACAAGTAAGAATTAGCATTTGTGCCTATGAGGGCAGAGCCTCCTTTTTGTTTTTGCAGACTTGCATGCAGGTAAGCTAAAACTGTGTATGCCACCACGTAGCTTCTTGTTTCCTTCTATGAATGTTACACTTGCATTCTCGAAAATCCTTTGTATTGGTACCACACCTTCAAAATCATTCGAAGATATACCCAACAACTCTATCAAACTAAATCTTGTCAAAGACTCTGGAATCTTTCCTGACAAATAGTTGTGAGAAATATTCAATTCTCGTATGCCTCTCAACGAACTTAAAGATGAAGGAATAGAGCCATGAAACGAGTTGGCATCCATGTACAATAATTCCAGACTTCTTTTCTCTTTCAAACTCATAATCCTGGACCATACCGGTATCATTAAATAAAAGAAAGTTCATTTGGTTGCTATTTTCTTGTTTTAATTATTAGAATTGATAAATTTCTCAAATGTATGTTTGTCTCTCAGCTAAAATGATAATTGAAGAAAAGGGAAAATCAAAAGCAACGTCAAGAAATCTCCTTCAAAATGTAATACTTCAACAAAAATATAACGAAGTCCATATGGAAATTTTCTTGTAGTTTCATCTGCATACTTAATATGTTTAAGCAAGGATAAACAAGAAATTAATTCTTCTTTTACCATAGCTGCTGTTCAAATATGACTAATGGATAAAAAATGTAACGGGCCGTGAAACTTGGAAAATGCTTGCTTACTTCAGGTTTCCGCAAGCCGTATTGTAGCATTCGTCTGTGTTGTGTGTGTATATGTAATTATACTCATATACTTCTCCAATTAACGTACCTTATCAGACCTTATTAGCTGCCAATGGTTTATTAGAAACTACATTTTTGCTTGCTTAATGGTCGGTACTGCGAGTTTGTTCTACTTAGCCATTATTAGCTTAAAATAACTTAAATACAGCAGTCATTACTTTTCAAAGACATTTTGAATGTAATATTCAAATTATGTTGTTATTAATTTAGGCCATCTCCAACAAGGCGCCAATTCTTCATTTTGCAGCCATATTTCCTCTCCAATGGGCCGTTAAATCATGCTCCGTTTTGCGTATTATGCAAAGTTGGCTGCATATATGCAGCAAACTTTTAACCTTCTTTTTTTTTTTTTTTTTTTAAATTTCAATACCATTTTTATCATTTGTTTCAATATAGTCCAAATAATTCTGTTCAATTTAGTCCAAATTTCTTGTATATTTTCATATTATTATCAAATGCATATAAATTTGATTTAATTATTTTTATTTAAATAATATTAGTACTGTTACTTAAAAATAATATTAATTTTTTACTTAAATAATATAAATTTTTTATTTTTTACTTAAATAATATTAATATTAAATTACTTAAATAATATTAAAATTTGGATAGAAAAAATTTAACAACCATAGATTTTCATTAATTTAACAATCGATTTAAGAAAACACCAAACAAAAACATAAAAATTAATAATAGCCGAAAGCATACATTAACTTACATATAATTTAATATTCTGGTAAATCAGAGTCAGATCCACCAATATCATTTAAATATTCACCAAAATCATTCGATGTAGGAGGTGTTGATTGGTGTTGTTGAGCTCTTTTATGCATAATCCTCCTTTTTTCAACTACCATAAATGCACGAAATTCAGGATCTTCAATAGAATTAAGATCTGTAAATAAAATCTTATTTTCTTCTCTGAATTCCACGACGGCCACCTTTTTATCCTTTATGGTGTTAGCCTTTTTCAGCATATCAACAACCTGTCGATTTTCTTCCAGAATAAGATCCATTTTTGAATCCATTTTTGATTCCAGTTCCTCCTTTCTTCTCTTCAATTTGGCTTTTTTTACGCCAATGGGACGTCCAGTTGAAGAACCACCTACATCAGACGCATCCAAATCGATTGAAAATCCTGAAAGCCCAAGAGATGCAGGAACTGTAGAATCAAGAGTATGAGTCTCAGATCCTGATGATTCATTGACAATCTTATTAACTTGCCTCAAAGTTTGCTTGTTATCTTTAAATTTTTCAAAATCTTTGACTATGTGCCACACGTGATCAAATTTGAAACCTCTTTTGAAATGGCCATCTTGCTGCATTAATGTTTTTCTTGAATTAATTGAAATTAATTAATAAATATATGTTAGAATTAATATAACACAGATGAAGAAGACATTACAGATAATATTAATAATATTAACAAGTAATTATTATAATGAAATACTTATAATGTCTGCATTTGAAGTGCCACTAGGATGCATGTTTTCTATTTGTCTAATGCACCCGGTTAATTTTCTTACGGCTTTCTCAATTATTTGATATCGACATTGTAATGAGTGCTGGGTACGAATTTCAAATGTTGCTTGTTTGTCTGCATTATATTTTTCTTCTATCCATGACCAAAATCGATCCGAAGATTGATAAACACCAACAATTGGGTCTTGTGAAATTTTCATATAAACTTCACATAAAAGCACATCTTCTGAATGAGTGTATTCAGATGATCGAACTGACATTTTCAAAATGTTGAAGTGTTTGATAATTAAAATGAGTTTGAAAATTTCATAAGATATTGCAATATTTTGTGAAAAAAACTTATGGATATGACACTTATTTATAGAAAGACAACATATTTTTGCATTTATTTTCAACCGTCGGATGATACATAAGATCAGCTCAACCGTTAGATTAAAAAGCTCATAAAATCTTATCATCTTTTTTTAAAAAAATACAAAGCTCAGAACATGCATTATTTGTCTGCTTTTGATATTAGCCCTTAGATGGTATGCAAAATCATCTCAACTGTTGGATTAAAATTTTATCATATCTGATAATCTTTTTAAAAAAATACAAAGGTGAGACAATAATTATGTTTCTACTTTTAATTTCAACCGTTGGATGATATGCAAGATTTTCTCAATCGTTGGATCAAAAGACAGGATGCCTGATCATTTTTTTTTTGAAAAAATACAAAGGCAGGACAATAATTATGTTTCTTCTTTTAATTTCAACTGTTGGATGGTATGTAAGATCATCTCAATCGTTGTATCAAAAGACAGGATGTCTAATCATTTTTTTTAAAAAAATACAAAGGCAGGACAATTATTATGTTTCTTCTTTTAATTTCAACCGTTGGATGGTATACAAGATCATCTCAATCGTTGGATTAAAAGATAGGATGTCTGATCATTTTTTTTTTTTTGAAAAAATACAAAGGCAGGACAATAATTATGTTTCCGCTTTTAATTTCAACCGTTGGATGGTATGCAAGATCATCTCAACCGTTGGATCAAAAGACAAGATGTCTGATCATTTTTTGAAAAACTCAAGGGCAGGACAATAATTATCTTCTGCTTTTAATTCTAACCGTTTGATGGTATGCAAGATCATCTGAACCGTTAGATTAAAAGACAAGATGTCTTATCATCTTTTTGAATAAATACAGAGGCAGGACAATAATTATATTCTGCAATAAATTTTAGCCCTTAGATAGTATGCAAGATCATCTCAACCGTTGAATAAAAAGACAGTCAATAATTATCTCTTTGGAAAAATATAAAAGCAGAATAATAATTTATTAATGTTTCTGCTTTTAATTTCAACCGTTGGATGATATGCAAGATCTTCTCAATCGTTGGATCAAAAGACAGGATGTCTGATCATTTTTTTTTTGAAAAAATACAAAGGCAGGACAATAATTATGTTTCTTCTTTTAATTTCAACTGTTGGATGGTATGTAAGATTATCCCAATCGTTGGATCACAAGACATGATGTCTAATCATTTTTTTAAAAAAAATACAAAGGCAGGACAATAATTATGTTTCTTTTTTTAATTTCAACCGTTGGATGGTATACAAGATCATCTCAATCGTTGGATTAAAAGATAGGATGTCTGATCATTTTTTTTTTTGAAAAAATACAAAGGCAGGACAATAATTATGTTTCTGCTTTTAATTTCAACCGTTGGATGGTATGCAAGATCATCTCAACCGTTGGATCAAAAGACAAGATGTCTGATCATTTTTTTGAAAAACACAAGGGCAGGACAATAATTATCTTATGCTTTTAATTTTAATCGTTGGATAGTATGCAAGACCATCTGAACTGTTAGATTAAAAGACAAGATGTCTTATCATCTTTTTGAATAAATACAGAGGCAGGAAAATTAATATATTCTGCAATAAATTTAAGCCCTTAGATAGTATGCAAGATCATCTCAACCGTTGGATAAAAAGACAGTCAATAATTATCTTTTTGGAAAAATACAGAGGCAGAACAATAATTTATTAATGTTTCTGCTTTTAATTTCAACCGTTGGATGGTATGCAATATTATCTAAACCATTAATAATTAAATTTTAAACATTTAGCAACCTATCAAAATTTAGTGTATAAAGTAATGCATTATAAATGTAAAAACGCGAAGTCTATCTGAAAATCTAATCCAAAACTCTCTGAAAAATATCTTTGCCAAAACTCTTCTTACATACTTAAAAACCTTTCCCAAAATGTATTTTGATATTGGTGGTCCATCAGTTCATAGCTCATCAAGTTCATCTTCTGATGATTATAATCCATTTAGGTTATCAAATGAGGAATATCAAGCAATGTTGCAAATTCTCTCAACTAATAATATGATGATCGAATATTATCAAAATCTACAATCGAATGTCTCGACATAGTGGATCAATTCCAGGTCATATTATGGTTCGGCGAGATCGTGAAATGGCAGACATGAATTTATTTAACGATTATTTTTCTGATAATCCAAGATATGGTGAGGATCTTTTTCGCCAACGATTTTGTATGTCACAAAGTTTATTTCTTTGTATAGTTGATATAGTCAAAAGTCATAACCCATATTTC
>CATIWK010329043.1:0-17315 GCA_949634005.1 Mallotus japonicus | reverse complement strand
AAAAATCAAAATACTCACCCCTTAAACACTAAGCTTAAAAATCAATAGATTAGTGTAAACTTCAGTCCACTGTAAACTTCATCTAAATAGTAGCTAACGGTTTCAATGTCCACTGTAAACTTCAGTCTCTCCTTTTGAGGGACATGGATTGTATCTCTTAGTTTTCTAATATATTCCAAGTTGTTCAAAAAAAAAAAAAAAAAAAAAATCAATAGAAGAATCATTCAAGAAAATTTACATTTTAGATAGATATAAAGTTTGAATCTTGACATCATCGATTTTCATTCAGATAAATATAAGATTCAAATAAATATAATTAAGTTCGAATCATGCCATCGAAAAAAATTAATTATAGAGTGTAAATCCTACCATATATATATTTTTTCTTACGATATACCATAATAAAAGAAAAAGGACAAAAAAATAGTTGTCCCTATTATACACTTCATCTAAATAGTTCAGATGGTATAAACTCATATTTACTAAAAAAACACCTCTTGAATACCGGAGACTAAAAAAAAAAAATTTCATTTCATTTCATTTATTAATTCACAGCTTGATTTGATCTTCAAACACTGAGAGTCTTCTTCTTCTTAAAGAAGAAGAATTAAAGAAACTTAAAAAAAAACTCAAGAAAATAACAAGACAAGAGGATTGATCAAGAAGAAAAATGTTATGGCCTAATCAAACTCGAAACAAAGAGCAATAATAATACCAATAATTTACACCAAATCTCACATATATAGTGGTTATATGTATATATACCGCTGGTGCAGAAGACTCTATATACACAACCAACCATTCATCATCATCACCATCTTCATCAAGATTTTCAAGAAGTCTTGATATTGTTTCTCTACATCAGTAGGTCATTAACCCATCCAAGATCAGGATCAGCACCCACTCCTCCATTGTTGTTACTAATCTTGTTGTCATCAATGTTGTTGTCAATAAAAAATCCCCTGTTGCTTGAACAATCTCCATTAAAAAAATTCCCATTTGGAGTTGAAGGTGAAAGAATGAACTGCTGCTGTTGATCTTCTCCAATCAAAGAAACATCAATGTTATTCCATGGAATACTACTGTTAACATTTCTGTTATTAGCTGCTTCATTGAAACTCATTGCCTCTAAAGAACTCATGAGCTCAGTTAACACATCTTTGTAGCTCATAATTCCAGACCTAAGCTTGCTCATATGATCATTATATCGAGAAATCGGCGAAAACCCACTCATTGACGCTTGTTTTACTGGTGATAATGGCGGTGACAAGGAAGGAGACAATGGTGGTGACATATGGGACATGCCAAGTAAAGTGGAAGTAGGAGATGAAATCATAGAATTATGACAAGCTAAGCAACAACAATGGCTATGCTTATCATACTTCATAGATCCACAAGGAACCTCAGGAAGAATGCGAAGTTGGCGGGGAGAGTGAGCAAAGAAGCAAACCTTTCGTTTACAGTTCCTGCCATCTTTACAAGCTTCAGTTCTATAGCGAGAAGGGTGTAGCCAACACTCAAAAACACCATGAGCGAACTCACAGCTTTCTCCACGGCTGCAACCACCTCGTCGAAACTCCGGACAGACAGCCCCCGAGTAGTGATACTTCCGGGGATCCCTCCGGCGAGCCTTTTCGCCCGGATGAGCAAAAGGGCAGTCTGTCCAGTCATGACTGCGGCTGCGAGTACAACGACGGACCTTGAACTCATACATACGGAAATGGTCAGAAGAGTAGGGATCTAAATCTTGATCATCTGAATCTTTAACATGATCATGACCATCATTACTGATCAAGTCGTTGAAAGGGAGGAATTTTTGGAGATTGGATTCAAAAGGGGATAGCATATGATGATCAGGAGGGGATGCAGATTCTTGAAATGTTTTCTTGGAAAGGAGCTTTCTTGGAGGAATATCAAGATCTTTGAAGGGTTTCTTGAGGGAAAAGAGTTGGTGAGAATGGTAGAGCTTGTGTTGGTCAGCACAAATGGTGCTCATATTTTCTTGAATATTGAAAGAAACAAAACAAGTATATGTAAAAATGAATCCAAAGCAGGAACTAATATAAAGATGGAGATGAGAGAAGAAAGAAGAAGAGCTAGAGCATGGAGATAATGCTGATGGAGAAGGGAACAAAGGGTGGGGCTGAGTTATATAGTTGGTTACAAAGAGAGAGAGAGAGATAAGGGAGGGATGACAAGAATGGAGGTATGGTATGGGAAGGGAAAGGGGTTAAGGGATGCGTGGCTTCATAGCATTTGGGATGAACATGCAAAAAAGAGTAGGTGTCAACTTCTTACAATTCATAGCACCACAGTGCATTGCTATGTGTTAATGTCAATTTGCTTTTGGCTTTTCTTAGGAGCAAATAAAAAAAATTATATATATAATAATTTGTTTTTTGAAATTATGTATATATTAATTGGTTTTTTGGATTTTATGTTCTTGAGTAAATGATGAGAGGTGACATACATATAAGAGTCGTCTATTAATGCAACTCAAGTCTTAAACTATGTGCACAAACCATGGCTGAGTTGTATATATATATGTTGATTAAATCCAATCTTAATAATGGAAGTGCTATGAAAGTACATATTCCCTGTAGATTTTACTAGAATGTTCAAGTTTAGTTCAAACATAATGGCTTTTTCTTGTCTAACTACATCAAGATTCATACCTTTATGAATTGGCTTAAGACTTAATTATGTCACAGTTAATAATAATAATAATAAGTTTGTGAGCATTGACCAAATGTTCCGCCACGAGTATAATGAATTTCATATTCGAAACTCTACGTCCTCATTGTTGTTCCTTTTCATTGACTGTAAGGTAAAAAAAAAAAAGGAATATACATAACATAAAACTTTCATAATGAAGTTTCACATAACATCTGATTCAATTTAGAACCAAATCTCCCTTCATAATAGTAGAAAAAAAAAGTTTTTCATAATATAAAGTCAGAGCTATGAGAAAATGATAGTGTTATATACTATATATATATTGAATTCCTGTGAAGAAGGGCTAAATTCTCACAAAACTAGTGTTACTTTTAGGAATTGTTGCAACTGTCTCAAACACCAATTTTGTATGATAAATTTCTTGGTAAGGATATATAAACATCCCATCCTAGTGCTTTAATTAGATGAACTCACAAGACTTTTGCATATGGGGAAACAACTCTTATTAACTAGTTATCATAAAATAATTTATTTTTTAAAATCATTTATTATTTATTTGATATTTTTCAGTATTTAATAATTATATGAACTTTCATTAAATTTGAGTTAGGTGTTTCTATAAACATAAAAAAATTTCAGCATTTATTTTTCCTTATATAAAGATGAAGCTTGCAATTTTATTTAAGAAATTCAATCTTTTAGTCATTTAAATTAATAGATCTTGATTATTTATTTACTTGTTAATTAACAACACTTATATATATATATAGTCATTTTCTACTAATAATGACAGAGAAAAATGTTTATTTATTTCAACTATATAGTCATTCCTAAATAACAATATATATATATATATATACAAAATATTCAATTATATAAGAGAAGTTATTATACTTTTTTTTCAATAAAGAAGTTATTATACTTTTACCTTCATTTGTACAAAAAATGCTGTCACAAAATTTGTCTTACTTCATAATGAAAATAATAAATTATTTTAATATATTTTATCATAAATAGAAAAAATTACATCAATAATGTTTCAACTTTTCAATATTTGTTGAAATGATGTGATTTTTTTTTAATTGAGTTTTTGAACTAGGAGAAAATATGTTAAGCAAGTCCTTCTGACGGATTTACATACAGCTGACAAGATGACTAGACAAATATAAGACTCAATTTTGATGACTCAGCTTTCATAACAGCTGCCACATATCCAATAGGGTAATTTACTATTTTTTTTTGGTCAAATAGGGTAATTTACTATCGCCCCTGACGTTTGATCAAAATAATTAGTCTATAAGTCAATTAAAAACCCTTTTAGATTTGACACTATATATTACTTGTCCCTTAGTGTTAAACACCACCGTTAGTTAATATAAAAAGACTTATTTACCCTTACAAGTCTCACTTATTTATCCTGTCAAGTCTTTTTAATTTGTACCAAGAGTTATTTACTTTTTTTTACATATTATTGATATTTTTACTTTTATTTATTTTATCAACAATTATTTTTATTTATTTTATCAATTGTTAACTAATTAATAAATTTTTTACACACCAATAATTAATAATTAATAAAATTAGCTACCAAACTAATTAACTCATAAATTAAAATTATTTCTTTTCCAAAAAAAATCAAAATTATTTTAAAAAAATAAAAATAAAAAGCACAGCTTCTTTCCCTCTTCCCCATCACCTCATCTGCATTTTTTTCCACCATCACCGTCATCTTCTTTCCCATCCCCATCACTGTCATATGCATTTTCTTCCCCATCACCGCTCCGTCATCTTTGCGAGACCACTCCGCCTGCTACCTTGAACCCATTCCTTGACCTTCCAAAAGATGTTGAACCCATTCCTCAACAAAGGTGATGGATGCGGTGGTGGCTCAAGTGGCGGCTGCGGTGTTGATCGCCTCTCTCTCTGCGAAAGCAAGCACTGTCTGCATTTTTTTTGGCCTTGCTTTGTTGATTTTCCCATGGACCAAATGAACCTGCCATCGATGAGAAGATTGAAATGGTGTCTGCATTTCATTTGTTTTTTATTTTTTTTTATTTTTTGATTTGTTGATTTGTGGATTACTGAAATTTCTGAAAGGAAATGGGGAAAAAAATGGTGATGGTGTTGATTTGTTGATGGTGGATTACTGGAATGATTGATTTGTTGATTTGTTTTTATTTGTTGATTTGAATAAATGGTGGTGGTCGTCTTCGGTGGTAGATGGTGGCGGTGGCGGTTGTGGTTGTCTTCAGTGGCAAGTGGTGGCGGTGTTGATTTTCATGGGATTTATGGTGTTTGTGGCTGAGTGTGTGAAGTAAAGGAAAAAAAAAAGAACAAAATTTGCGTTTTTTTTTCAACAGCTCTATCATCTACGTTTTTTTTTTCCACCACCACAGCCCTCACCCTCATCTCCTCCTCCATGGTTCTCCGTGATCGTGACCGAGACAGAAACAGATAGAGACGGGGACAGAGACAGAGGTGGTAGGTGGTAGTGGTGGTGATTTTCATGGATTCATGGTGTTTTGTGGATGAGTGTGTGAAGGAGAGGGTATGGATGAGATGGGCATGAAGTTTCAAGGAGTTAAATGATAGTTTTCTTATAAGCAAACTTATAATTTAGTCACTTCACTATTAAATTTATGTATATCAGTCCAAAATCAATAAATCAATTAAGGGTAATTTTGGAATTTTCTAATTATTGACACTTTTGACCAAAACCCTAACAAAAAAACTGACGGAAAATTGAAAAAAACCCTAACGAAAGGGGCAAACAGATATCGGGGTTAAACCTTAGGGAGTTTTTAATTGACTTTTACAAATGTAAGGATGGACTCATTATTTTAACCAAACCTCAGGGGACAATAATAAATTACCCTATCCAATAATGTCAATTTTAGTTTAATAACCTTATGCACTAGGGATTAAGGTTTTTTTTTTTTTTGTCAACCCATAAAATTTCAAAACTCTTTCTTTGTCAATCCTATTCCGCTCATTGTTACATCTAAAAGAAAGTGGAGCTCACTTTATTATCAAAATCTACAATTGTTTGTGCTCTTTTTTTTTTTACATAATACATTTATGGCTTTTTATATTTGTTATTTTTTATTAGTTTGATACTTCAACTTATAATTTTATCATTTTAATATCTAAATTCGTCTAAAATACAACTTTGAAACTCATGTCAGTACACATGACATGGAATAGTAAATTAACATGGGCCACACGTTAAATATTTGACTGACAAAAAATTGCAAGTAGAGGTGTCAAACTAACAAAAAATTACAAGTACAGGTGTAGTAATGCATTATGTCATTAGATTAGTGCAGATTAGACAAGTTTAATTGTTGAAATGACAAATCTATAAGTTGAGATGTCAAACTAACAAATTATGTTAAGTACAAGGGATCACAAATGTATTATGCTTTTTTTTTTTCATGAGGTTATTAAAGTAAAATCGATATTATTAGATATGTGTTGCTGTTATCGAAACTGTGTTATTAAAATTAGGTCCTACATTCGCCTAGTTAACCTGCCAACTATATATAAATCGTCGGGATGTACTTGCTTTACATATTTTCTCACTCGATTAAACAAAAAAAAAAAGTTCAAATACCATCTTAACAAAAATCGAAAACTACTGGTTCAATTTTTTCCAACAAATTATGATTTATCCGAATATTTAAATCTTTTGTTATAGAATTAGAAGGGAATAATGATATTTTTATTTCTATAAATTATTTAATTTTATAATTAAATTTGTTAAAAATTCTTAATAAGTAAGATTAAAAATGTTTAAAACACAACCAATTTGAATATGGACTTTTTTTAAACTACAAATTAAGAAAGATAGTCTAATAGTATAATCCATTCTTGCTCCCCGTCCCCGTTAAAAAGACAAAAAAGATGCTTCCTGTTCTATGTTATGACTTGATAATGCTTAAGAACATCTCTTGGTTCTTCAACTCTTTGTGCTTCTATATATTATGAAAAGATTTAATTCTGAGATTATATAACACAAAGTCATGTACATGGCAAAGCAATTAATTCTTGGATATGCTCTTTTGAACCAACATCATCCTCCTATCGAAAGGAGAACATTTTAATGATTTTTTTTTTCATTGAAGAACAAAAGAAGTAGAAACACCATTTTGACCGTTGAATAGATTTAATAAGTAATTAAGAAATGAAAAACGAAGTAATAATATTCGATAATTTAAGTGGTAAAAAGTTTGAATTCAAGTCTTGTATATATAATATAGAAGAATCAAAATTGAACTTTAAATTAATTGAAACTCTTATGACTATCAAATATTAAAATATACTATATGAAAAAATGGAAAACGAAATAGTTAACTTAGTGAAAATCTAATCTAGTAATGATATATGACTATAGTACGTAATATGAGAAGTAAAACAGAAGTGTTCGGTTTAAATGTATAGTTAAATTTATATTGTGGACTTTTGTTTGAGTAGAATTCAATTATAAAAGTGAGTGGACATTTGGCCTGATGGTCAAAACTACAGGCATATATATCTGTGGGGTCTTAGATTCAAAATCCTACGTTTCTAGTTGGTGTTTCCCTTTTCGTTGTATGTATGGTAAAAAAAAATTCAATTATAAAAAATCAAAATTTTGGAATTTAATTAAAAATGAATTATTATGCATAATATAAAAGTATTATTATCCTGATCTGGATAATATTTTGAAAATTCTCCCTGAAAATATTGAAAAATGCACAGTTTGAAACATTTAGTATGTTTGGCTACTTGAGTAATTGTTAAAGGTTCGTTCGAAAAAAAAGAGTAATTGTTAAAGGTAACTGATTACTTGTTGTAAGTGTATAATATGTCAACGGAAAGGCACATGGAAGGAAGACATTGACTTGGCATGCATGTTGTGTCTTGCCCTACCTATAGGGCATGATAGGATTAGATCATTTATAACAATAGTGGCATACAGTAGTTCAAGATGCATACTGTTTTCTTCTTCTATTGTGCTTGTATTTTGATTCAGAAGAATTTGTCAATTTCCTTTACGTTTGTCAATTGTCTACTTGTGCACATGACTCCAATATTTAGGGACTATCTGCCAGCTGCCAAACCCTCATTTTCAAGGCAAATCCAAGCTAATATGGCCATTTCTTGTAGCTAGCTGAAAAATCTCCCAATTGCATGAGATGAACATTTGTATACCACCACTTTAGACATTACTTTACAAAAGCAACTATAATGTTTGCTTACTCCCTTTTCATGGGCTCCCCCCCATTTCAGAGTCCATTAATCAGAACAAATCCACTCTCAGTGGCTAACAGTAAAATTTTTCTGGAAGACACTTTATAGTTTCAGTAATTTATGGAGTATTAAGATGTGCATCATATGAATTAGATTAGAATAAAAACTGCTATTAAAGCAAGTAGTAAAGAGCTAGCCTCTGAGGTAGGCATTATGGGTGGCTAGAGATTGAGTCCCCTCTTTCCCTTCCATTACTCCCCTTGTATATTGTTAAAACAAAAAAAGGCTAGCCGAGAATGGTTCTCTTCAAAGGCATCTTGAGGTGCAAGATGATTGTGCAATTTTTCACCCCAGCAGGCATTGAACACTTTCATTCACATATAGGACTTAGAGAAGAGGAGAATGATACATAAGGATCTAAGTTTTATTTATAGTTTCTGAATCAATCAAGGTTCAGACATGGGCAGATCCTCAATGTTCAGATGTGGCATAGGGCTTCCTCCCACGTGTAAGTTTCCTACAAGGGATTTGACCAACACCCTCATGGGGTTGTTGCATTCAGCTCAAGGACATCAATCAGATTGCAAAACAAGATGACGGCAAACAGCAGATTTGCCAATGTACCGGGGACATATGCAGTCTCACGTTTTCCCATCTATTTGATGTATTGTTAATGGAAGAGTTTCCTCACAACACACAAAAACACACACCAAGAACATACAAATGATTCCTACTTATCACTTCTGCAGAATTAGCCTACATGCCTGATCAACAACCAGAACGAGTTTACCAGTGTAATGACAATTCTGCCACGTTTAGCTTTCGGAGAAGGATGCTGACATTTAGAAAATATGATCACCAAAAACAATGCTTTTGTAATCTCAAAGATCAAGAAAATGAGAATCCATAGAAAGTGAAACTCAAATCATCATGAAATTCCTGGTGTCAACATCAACAGAAAAATCTAGTATATCAAGCATGAATTTCACTGCAGTTGTGAAGAATCCCTTTTAGTAGGCAAGATTCAAAGCTATGATCGAGGTTCAGTCCTACAACCTCAGTTTCGTTAGAACCACAGCCCACGAGAGATTAGCATATTGCTCTCTGTTTTTCTTCTCCAAAGTGGTCAAATAAAATTTGCAAATCTTTTTAATTTGCTCTATCATACATAAGCAACAAAACATGGCAAGTTTCGATGACCGTTACAACTATAAAAGGAAACAAATTTTTGTATACACACATTGTCGGTGATTATCCACAATTTAAAGGATCCAGACACCAACTGTTCTTAGATTTTATCATTGAAGCCTTACAACTATGCAAGAAATGTCATCCTTACTTTTTCTAGAAACTGCCTCCTCTATCAGACGTTTAGCAGCAAATTGGGCATCTTTTATGTCTTTGATAGTGTCCACTGCATCTTGGTTTGACATCACCTGCCCAGAATTTATAGAATATTAGAATATACAAGCATAAAATTTGATCATGTTTCACGTTGAACCTTAAGTTATCACACTTTATTAGACCTAAATATTCATCAAGAGGTTGTGACCTTAAAGAAATAAATATAAAAATCACAAAAATAATCCACCAAGACAATATAATCTAGATAACATCAGGTTAACACTTAACATCTATGAGCATATGACTGACCTTCCAAATTCCATCACTTGCCAGAATAATGAATTCTGCATCATCACCGATTGTCTCTTCTGTCACATCAGGTTCTGAACTAAGGTGTATTTTCAAGCTCTTGTCACCAAATGCCCTTGCTACAGCTAGCTGTCCATCAACACGTGGAACATCCCCTACAAGCAAGATCATTTTTGAGTTGAAATCAATATTTTGATAGATTTTAACTCATTTTACATGTTCTTTTAACCAAGATACTAGTCATAAAATCTCAACATCTAGCCAAATCCATCACTACCAGTTACATCCTTGAATAGTTGAATTACTTAATAAATTACACGTTCAGAACATAAGAAGATCTCATGGAGAAAACAAAGGAAACGAACTGACTGGCCAACCCCATTCAGAGACCATAGTAAACAAGTTACTTTGATGTGCAAAAAAAAAGATGTCAAAATGCACCTACCAGGAAGGTTTGATACAAAACCACCACGACTCTCAATCATATTTTTTTCCTTGCTTGGCTCATGATCAACTGATAATTGTTTGGCCACACCATTCCTGCAAATAACAGCTCGTGAATCTCCCACATTTGCCACTACCAGCTTCTGACCATTGATCAGGATTGCTGTAACTGCAGTTGACCCTCCTTTTCCCAAGACAAGTGCCTTCTCTAATATTTCAGCATCTGTTGTACGATAAGCTCTCCTTATAGCACTCTCTGTATCAGTCCAGAAATCATGCTGCTTGCAAGAAAGAATGAACCAAAATAATGCATTTTTGAGAAAGATTATTAAAAAGTATAGGCAACCAAAAGGTTAGGAAAAGACTTGGTTTAAAATTGTAAATGAACCATATGCAAGAAAATCAAATTGAAATTTTACGGAAGAAGGATAGAAGTACCTCTTTCAAAATATTATCAAACAAATGATTTTGTAGGTAACTTGCAACATCATGGCCCAAGTGCCCATCAAATATTGCAAACAAACCCAACTCATTGTTGTTAGCTTGCTTGAAATTGGAAACTACATAATCTTCCATGGCATGGTTTGATTTTCCCTTCATCAAGTGATAACCATGTGTTATGTTCTTTAACAATTTGCTTTTGCCTTTTCCTGTCTCAGATGCAGATGAACCAAATCCAGCCTTGACCTAACAAAGAATACACCCAATTCCAACAAGAGTTGGTGATCTGAATATGAAAAAGTTTTCAGAAGTTAAAGATCATGCACAATATTCTGATTTTCCTTTGAGTATTGTTAAATTCAACATATAATTTATAAGGATTATAGTTCAATGTTCATATGGAAAAATTTTCAAATATAAACTTTAAAATAAATTATAGTTTGAGGTTGAATTAAACTCATACTCACCTATCTTAACAGTAAACATGAATTATAGTCTAATGTTGGAAACTTGGCATTGTAGTAGGCAAATAGCACATGCACAATCATTCTGATTACCTTATAACTATAGAGGGCATTTGTAAAGGAACCTTACCTGCCTATAATTCCCAGAATAATGATGCATTACATTTAAAGCTCAAAAAATCCGTGGTCCTTAAACAGACAGATATTGACCACAACAATGCAGTTGCAACCTGCAATCTAGAAGCAACTACTTGGAAACAGTATTCAATTACAATAAATCTTCCATTAGATGATTGATGGATGCATCTAAGCTATTTTGTAGAGATGATGCTGCCTATAGAAACTATGGCAGGTTATCAACAAGGTCTTTCACCTATCCCAGTCCCAGACTAACCACACAATTTCACACAGAGTTAAAAATCTAAAAACTAGGCACTAATAAACTATGTTGCTGGTACATAAAAAGAAGGGTACCCAAATTCCACAGCCACACTACTTAGGAAAGAAGATCTTGAATTGAGCATTTTAGCCAATCATAATACAGCACATCTGGAAAGGCTTTTACTTTAGTAAAAAGGGGAGTAATATCTTCACTCCAATCTGAATTATTGCCCATAAATAGGCTTCTAATCAGATATTTTCAGAACTGGCAACATTCTACAACCAAGTTTCAAATAGTGGTAACCACAACCAACCAACCAACTTGATAATAAGCTTATGTTCAGTTACATATAGCCACTTTTTCTTTGAGAATTGGAGTCCTTTTTGCTAAGAAACAAATAGAAACATACCAAATAAGATACAAAGATACAATCTTTACCAACAAAAACAAGAAAAAGACAATAATCCCAAAAATCATACAACAAAACTTTTATAACAACACTACATCAGAACATAACAAACAAAACACAAGAATCCCAAAGACACCCATTTCCCAAAACCAACATATCTTCTCACAGAACATAACAAAATAGTCAAAACATCAAAAGAAACAACACCATAACAAGCATATGTAAACTACTACTAACCTTCATCTTGTGCAGAATTTCCTTGCCAGTGGTCATGGTGTTAAAACTAAAAAATTCTTACTTTCAAGAAACAGAAATAAAAATGGAGACTTTGGTGTTAAGGTAAGAGAAGGAGCAGCTAAAAATGATCACAAACACACATATGTATATGTATATAGTACATAGAACGTTGGATGGCTTTGACTAAGAACACGTGACCTGCCGGTGACTTTATACACAACTCCCGCGTCCTTTTCTTGATCTCTTCTTCTAAAATCTAATAACGCGTTCTTGCCGACGACCTTTCTTTATTACCATTATTATTTTCTTTACTTGCTTTTTTGTTTTTAATTAAGGATGACTTAATAATCGGAATACTGCACGACAAATAGTCATCCTCTTTTAAATTAATAACGATATAATTCGAATCTTTTACTCCAGATAAGAGGAGTTACCACTTATAATTTATTTTAGTTAATAAGTGAATATATAATTTGCTGTGGATAAAAATGCAGACATGTTTATTGATAAAAGAATGGCCGAATACCTTTTTCACCCCTGAACTTTACCCTTTTGGTTTATTATACCTTTTAATTTTTAAATTTATTTATTGCACATCTCAACTTTTATTTTGTTCCTATATCACCCATGGTTTAACATTTCAAATTTCTATTAAACACATATTGCCAGCGTGGATAAGTGATTGAAATCAAATAAATTCAAGTGCGTCTGTCATTGTAGCACCATGGGTGATATAGGCATAAAATAGAAATTGAGATGTGCAATAGGTAATTTTTGAAAGTTGAGGGGTGTAATAGACAAAAATGGTAAAGTCTAGGGGTGAAAATGAGCATTCGGCCTATTGAAATATGTCCATGTTGACATGATATTTGACACGTCAACGCATGTTCTATACACTAGCTCTAATGCTCTGAATCATGGGTGATATAGGCATAAAATAGAAGTTGAGATATGCAATAGGCAAATTTGAAAGTTGAGGGGTGCAATAGACCAAAAGGGTAAAGTTTAGGGGTGAAAAAGAGTATTTGGCCATAAAAGAATGGTCTAATAAACTTAAATTCTCTTAAATAAAATTTTAAATTCAAATTTTATATATGAAAAAAATACATATCAAAAGGTGATATCAAGAACATTATATAAAAAAAATTAATGTTTATTATTCTTTTATTTTTCATTTATATAATTAATTTTTATTTAATTTTAAAAAAAGAGCTATCACTATTAAGTAATAGTTAAATACTTAAACCGTACACAGACCTCGTCTTTATATTTCCATGTCCAACAAACGTGTCGTTGTACTAAAGAGGTTAGACCACATCCAATCTCCCTATTATTATTAGTAAAAAAAAAAATACAACTATGTATAAATTTTTAATTTTTAATATTCTTAAATAATTTTTTTAATCATTAAAATACTCAAATTTGAACATAAATTCTTTGTTAGGTGGGATAAATAAAAAATATTATTTAGTTTGAAATTGGTGGTAATATATTAAAATTTTGAGTGTAAATGGTTTTGACCGCTCAGTGGTACAAGAGGTAGGGGTACAGAGACAGTCAGAAAATTTATCTAAAAGCAACCATCTTTAAAAGAGTGCGTAATTTTTTGACTGCTAACTTAGATGGCTAAGTCTCAGAAATATGAGAGCAAAAGGATTGGAGATCAAAATTTACTCTCAACTAAATACCTTAATTTTATGATAAGATGTTTTACCATTCGTTTTAAGTAGATTAGGCTGATTTTTATTTTTATTTATTTAATTATTTTAAGATTGATCACTCTATGAATAACAATACACATAAAAATTGTAATGTCTTGCATAGTGAAATTGCACTATCTAAGGATTAAACCTTGGCCCTACTATACCACTACAACATTTAAAGCACTCCATTTTTGAGGGTAATGTCACCCTCTTATTTTCTTTTTTAATAAAAAATTATAATTTCATTATATGTAATTGTACATTTATATCAATAAGATTCACCCTTTTGCTATTATCATTGAAGGACCTTTATAATGTTACCAACTGCCAATTGACATCTACATCAATTCATATTGTAGTGACCTAAAAGCAAGAACAAAAAGCCAACTTTATAGGGTATTGACGTATGAATTAGAAAGCCACGTAAAATATAAGGTTAAAACATAAATCTTCAAAATGTGGTATCGTAATTTTTCCCTGACCAAAAAAAATATATATGGTATCGTTGTATCAGTGTATTTATGATTATATTTATTTTCTTTTTTAATATTAAATTTTTCTATATCTTTATAATATGTATATTTAAGAGCAAAATTAGTTGATATTATTAGAATATGTAAAATTTTGCTCCCTTACTTGTATATTAAAATTTAATTAAGGAATAATTGCTTTTTTCCTCCCGTATTTTGGTCTATTATACTATTTTATCTCTGACATTTGAAAAAATATTTATTTATTTCTGACATTTATAACAGTTAACACTCATTAGTCCTTCTGTATAGATGAAATAGTATACAATTTTATAAATATCAGTGATAAATAAATATTTTTTTAAATGTTAAAAATAAAATAGTATAATAAAACAAAACATATTGGAAAATAACAATTCTCCCTTTTAATTAATGATATATTTTCTTTTGGAAAAAAAAAAAGATATTACAGAATGTGAACGCAGAGGTTTAGGCCTAACAAGAATCATAAGGTGAGTGAAAGGATCCACTCATAAAAGGCCACGTTGCAATATAAAATTGAAATGTAGATTTGCTTTTGCTTTAATTTAAAAGGTAAAAGAAAAGAACAGTGTCGAGGTATCATGATTCATGATCTGTAGAATGATATGGCTGGCGTCCTATAATGGCTTACACGATGGAAATTATAACGTTGTGGGTTTAATTTTTCCTTCCAATCGACCTTTCAATTATTAAAAAAAAAAAAAAAAGTGGCTCGCTAATAACAGTTTGGATAAAAAAAATTTTACTTTTTAAATTACTAGTAACTAATGAAATAAAAAATTTTAACCTTTTAAAGTTTCTGTTAAGTGTTATAAAAAGATAAAAAGACAACAATACCCTTATATACTAACAAATAATTAAAATTTAATATTTAATTAAAATGATAAAAATTAAAACCTAATAGCACATGAGTGAAACTTTAGATGACTTGATATTGTTAATTTAGCCTTCCGACTGTATATGGAGTAGAATCATTATAAAATTTCTAATGTATAAGGGTATAACACTTGGTAGAGATTTTAAAAAGTTTTTTTATTTCATTAGTTATTAGTAGTTTAAGAAGCTGTTGTAGAAGGAAGAAATTTCTCTTATTCGGATTGTATAAAAAATTTTCCAAAAAAATAAATAAATAAATAAATCTAGTAGGTAGTTTTCATATAAATTATATAAGTAATGGTTGGATTGGAAAAAGATTGATGTCGCAACCATACATTGTAAATTGCGACATTTTATAAAAATTTCTTTTGAGGTAATTTAAAAATTAAAATAATAAATAGTCAAATAATTCATTAAATTAGTCAGAAAACAAGATTTTTTTATATTATGGTATGATGAGTGTAGGCGGTGGGGTTTAGCTCGTGTCCAAGTGTTGGCGACCACGGTACTGTATCGGGCCTTCAGCCCGCATGAGAGATACAATATAGGTCTAAAAAGCCTACTCGAAGATGGAGTCGCCACCCGGGTGAAATCCGGGACACACTTTTACGGCAACTGGATTCCACGGAGGTTCCCAGAAGCCGTCATCAGAGATCGGGCTCGGAAACTGGGTATGGACGTTTGAATGTCCACCCGATCTTGCGATCGGCCTCCATTTGTGTTCGTGTTTTATTATCTTTTGATTATCCGATTGTTTCTTTATTAACATGCGATTTGGATTTGCCTTCAATCAATGGTTCGATTTTATTTTTAAGTTCAAGTTTGCACATTATCCATGTTCATGCATATTAATCCCGTTGCTCACAAAAATAAATTCAATATACAAACATACATTCCAAATAAACGGGGGAGGGATTAAGGATTAGATCACTTGAAATGACAATTAATTAATTAAGCTTCTCAAAAGTAATTAATACAAAACAGTGATTAACAAATCACTCTTAAGAATCCCTGCAAGACAAACGTTAACCCTTTCCCACAAGCCGGGAACTCGGTTGATTAGTTCACAATTGATAGCATAAAAACGGGAATTCAAACAACTCACAAGCATATACACAAGTACATAGATAAACATGATACTTTTACTCACATGATCGCAAATAATTAACAAAAAGCATGCATAAACACGTATATACAGTATCACAGAATGAAAAAAAATCGCATGCAAGGTACATATGACAAATATAACATCAAAGAATAGGAAAATAGACATGCAAGGACTAGGCTAGAGACAGAACAGGGCATCCATCGCCCTGTTCAAGTGGCGATCGCCACTTGGCCCCCTGGTCGAGTGGCGATCGCCTGGTGGCTAGGGGGCGAACGCCTCTTGAGGAGGCGGTCGCCTCCTAAAAGGGCGATCAAGCATGGCAAAGCGGCGATCGTCACTAGGCATTCAGCCCAGGTGACGATCGCCTCCTGGGGAGGGGAAATCGCCTCCTAAGGAGGCGATCGCCCCCTCCACAGGGCGATCCGATCTCAGCAAACAATCAAGAATACTTCTATCCTAAGAAACACAGGCATGCATAGATTCAGGGCACCTAAACCAACTAAAACCTCAATAAATCACATTATAAGCATGTCAAAACACATAAAAACTACATTTACCTCATGTTATAACACAAAATTCAAGAAACAAACTAAATAAACAATTATGCTTTGATGTTTTAAGAAAGACAAGTAAAGGAAGTTACTAATGAAGCTTCTTTCCAAATTGATTCACCCTCAGAGATTGGATGAGCTTTGTTCTAGCTCTGAAGCAAGAGAACTCCTCTTCCTTTGAGAATTTGACTCCTAAGGGTTGATTCTCCTCTTCCTCTTCTAAGAGGATCACTTCTCTTCCTTTTCAAGGCTACCCCCTCTCTTCTTTCCCTCTGGTTTCTCTCTTCTTTTTCTTGGCCAAACGAGCTCCTCCCTTTTTTTCGAATTTCAGAAACAAAAACCAAAAGAAAAGTCCTCCCCTTCTTCTCTCTCTCCTCTCCTCTTAAGGCCTCTCCCTCTACCCCCATCACTTCATAGCCTTTTCCTTCCCCCCATACACCTTCTCCTCCACCCAATTCCTTCTCAAAAGCCGCGTTTTTGCGTGCTGGAGCAGAAGATTTGGTGAGGAACGCCGCCTTCTCTCCTCATTAAGTGCTGCATTTAATGCAGCACACAAGTGGGATCAAGAGGCGACCGCCTCCTCGAGGAGGCGATCGCCTCCTTGCCAAGAGGCGATCGCCCCTTGGC
>CATIWK010329033.1:0-21501 GCA_949634005.1 Mallotus japonicus | reverse complement strand
TAGGGAACACACTACTATATCACAAAGACATAGCGTGGAGATGATGGAGTCGCCACCCAGGGTAATAACTGGGACAAAATCGGAGGTGGTACTCGATTCTCTAAAAGAAAGCTAGCACCACAACCAGGAAATTCTGGATTTGGAATACTAACTTCTCTTAGTCTTATATTCTTTTAGAATTATCTTGTTAATTATTATTTTATCCTCTATTTACATGCAATTTCATACAAACCCTTATAGACATCCATTTTGCACCAAAGCAACCAATCAATAAAATTACATATAAATAATGCACCATTCAAGCTCATAATCCCTATGTTAGTTTAATCTACAAATTTTATTTAAATGGTCTAAGTTTACATGTTTTATTTTATAAATGAGCCTAGAAAGCTAATGGGCCTACTTCCTAATCAATTTTATTTAATGACTCTAAGTCTATTTATTTTAATTCTAAAAATGGGCCTAGGTTTACAAATTATGAAAATACTTTAATTAATGGGGTAAATCTAAATTAATTTTATTAACTAAAAAATAGGCCTATGTCTAATTTAGCTAGGTGGGCCTAAATTATTTCTAACTTAAAATCTAAGTTAATTATGAACCTAAAATCAAATTAATTAATTAATCTTAAACAAACCCTAATTATTAAAAGTGAATCTAATAATTAACCTAAAAACCCTAATTATGAGCTTAAATACAAAAACACAAATAAACATAACTCAAACATAAAAATAGATCAAAATCATAAAAAAAACATAAAAAAAACAAAGTTATTTCTAATCCTATTTAATTTTACATGCATCCTAGATTTAATTCTAAAAACCATCATTTATTTTATTAATTTTACCAAGTAGACCTAATTACTAATCAATTAATTACACATCCACTCACAATTTTTATTAATATCTCACTATTGGGGCTATTACAAAAATCTACTACAATAATAAAAAAAAATAATAAAACAGTAAATAATAAAATACTATAGAATAATAACAAAAAAACAAGAAAAACCTAAAAAAAAAATTTAATTAATCATAGGATTCATCCACGATTTCTTGAGTTTCATATCTTGTAATTTTAGGTCACTCCCTCCGTTGAAATATACAAAAAACCAACAAAAAAATGATTAGTATATAAATAAATCCATGTAAAGAAAGAAAGAGGAAGAAGAAAAAGAAATAAAATAAAGAATGAAATAAACAAGCAAAAAACAAGAACAAAACACTGATGTAATATTGACGGCTCCTCAGAGTAGGTGATTTGCACTGTTTAATTACTGGAAATTCGTCTGGATATTTAACTTCTATTCTCTCTTTGAAGGCGACTGTGTTTCTAAGATCAATCAAATGACTCCTGTGTCTGTGTGTGTTTAAGTTCTTTCGCAGAAGATTTTTAAAGAAGAAGAAGAAGAGAAAAACTTGTTTTGATTTGTTTTGCAGAAGAAAACGTAAACTTTCAGCTCTGCCTCCCCTCCGTTCTCTCTTTTCCTTTTTCCCTCTAAATCTCCCCCTTTTTTCCAGCCCTTCCTAAAACAAACTCAGTTATATTTTATATAAGAACCCTGAAAAAACCTAGCAGAGTCACGTTGGACTCTATTGCATCAGGAGATTGAGTTCCTCCTGTGAGGGACTCTTTCTCCCTGCTAATTCCAGCGATTAATCAAGAATTAATCACCTGAAAACATCACTATCTCATCACTGAATCAATCAGAGTTGAGATAATGAGTTTTATTTGCATTAAAACACTGAAAAAATAAAAAACGACGAGTTTTAATCCCGACCTGAAGTCCAAATTGCCGATCAGCAATCTGGAATTCCGATCGGAATTCTAGATTTTTAATCCGAAATCCATTATTCCGATTTTAAAATTACAAAAAGGTCCCTCTAAAAATCAAAACTTTTCAATTGAGTCCTTTAAAAATACTTTAGAAACACAATTAACCCTTTTCGAGATTTCGAACTCAAATATCTCGAGACTCATTTTAATTTTCTCATCATCGGAGTTCTCTTTCACATCAATACTCAGCTATCCCGAAATTGGGTGTCTACAGTAACATTTACTTTGGAAGTGAAATGATAGGCATGGGTTATTTAATACATGGTTTATATTAAGTTGATAATATGTCTAATAACAATGAGCCTCAAATTAATGTGAGTGATGCAAATGCAATGCTAATTGAAAATGTCTCTAACGCCAAATATCTATGGCACTTGAGATTATGTCACATTGCGAAGGATAGGATAAATAAGTTGGAAAATGGGAATCTTGAACAATCTTGAATCCGCATCTAATCCGACTTGTGAGACTTGTCTTCAAGGCAAGATGACTAAATCACCATTTGTTGGACAAATGACAAGAGCCAAAGATGTGTTGGAGATCATACATAGTGATGTATGTGGACCATTTTCTGAAATGGCTAGAGGTGGTTTCTACTACTTATAACCTTTATAGATGATCTATCAAGGTATGGGCACTCATTTCTTATGAAGAACAAAAGTGAATCATTTGAAAAGTTCAAAGAATTCAAAGCCCAAGTAGAGAACCAAACTAGGAAAAGTATTAAAACTCTAAGATCAGATCAAGGAGGTGAATACTTAAGTACCAAGTTCATTGAATTCCTTAAGGAACATGGCATTAAATCACAACTCACACCACCTGGAGCACCACAATTAAATGGTGTATCCAAGAGACAAAATCATACTTTATTGGATATAGTACATTCTATGATGAGCTACATTGATCTTCCTATTTAACTTTAGTGTTATGCACTCTAAACAACCTCATACATCCTTAATCGTGTTCCATCCAAATTTGTTTCTACTACGCCATATGAGATATGGCATGGTAGAGCACCAAGGCTTAAACATATTAAGATTTGGGGATGTCCAGCTTTTATCAAAAGGCTAAAATCAGATAAGTTGGATGTCAAATCAATTAAAGGAAGATTTGTTAGATATCCTAAAGACAGTTTCAGATACTGCTTTTATCTTCCTACTGAACAAGTTGTTGTTATAAACAAAGATGTTATTTTCCTTGAGAAAGAGTTTCTTAAGGAAGGTGGCAAAGGAAGGAAGATAATGTTAGATGAGGAGTCATCTAAAGAAGCCCAACAAATTGATCAAATGGATATTGATCAACCCGAAAAGCCTATTTCAATTGAGAATGTTGTCACACCAACTCCTAGAATGTTTGGTAGGGTATCTCGTCCTCTGGAGAGATATGATTTTCTTCATAATATGCAATGTTCATGAAGAAAGCATTCATGTTGATGATCCTACTACACATGAAGAAGCTTTATATGATAAAGATTCTTTGAGATAGATTGAGGCTATAAGAACTGAAATGGATTCCATGTATGCAAACCAAGTCTGGACACTTGTTGATCATCCTGAGGGTATTATGCCCATTGGGTGCAAATGGATCTTTAAGGGAAAGATTAGTGTAGATGAAAGGTAGAGACATATAAAGCTAGGCTTGTAGCAAAAGGGTTTCTCCAAAGGCAAAGGGTCAACTATAAGGAGACCTTCTCGCCAGTAGATATGATTAAATCCATTTGGATTCTTTTAGCAATAGCTGCACACTATGATTATGAAGTCTAGTAGATGGATGTCAAGATCACTTCCTTAATGGTTACATTGAGGAAGACATCTTTATGGAGCAATCCGAAGTTTTGAATCCGAGCATAGCTCAAAAGTATACAAGCTTAATAGATCTATCTTTGGTCTAAAGTAGGCTTCAAAGAGTTGGAATCATCATTTTAATGAGGCTGCCCGTTCTTATGGTTTCTTAAAGAATGAAGATGAGCCATATGTTTACAAGAAGGTTAATGGGAGCCAACTCACTTTTCTATTCTTATATGTGGATGACATTCTACTAATTGGAATGATATCAAAATGATAACTTCTGTGAAAATATAGCTATCTAAAACCTTCTCGATGAAAGACTTAGGGGAAGCAACCTATATTCTCGAGATTCAAGTATATAGAGATAGATCGAAGAGAATGATAGGTTTATCCCAAAGTCTTTTACTTGGAAAAGGTGTTAAAGAGGTTCAACATGCTTGATTCCAAGAGAGGATTATTACCATTTGGGCATGGTATCCATTTATCTAAAGGTATGTCACCTAAAACACGTGAGGAAATGGAGATGCCTCAGCTATAAGAAGCTCGATGTATGCTATGTTGTGTATTAGGCCTGATATTGCCTATGCTGTTAGTGTGACTAGCAGGTTTCAATCTAATCTAGGTTTGGAACATTGGAGAGCTGTTAATGCAATCTTTAAGTACTTGAGAAGGATTAAAGATTTAGTCTTAACTTATGGAGGAGGTGATTTACAAATAGATGGTTTCACAGATTCTGATTTTCAATCAGAGATGGATGATAGAAAGTCTATCTCTAGGTTTGTTTTTATTTGTAATAGAGGAGCAGTGAGCTGGAAGAGTTCTAAGCAAAGTGTCACTGCTAATTCCACTATAGAAGCCGAGTATATAGCTACATCGGATGCTGCTGAAGAAGCTGTTTAGATTAAGAAGTTTATTATTGAACTAGGAGTTATTCCTTCCATTGAGTCCCCGATTCCTCTCTATTATAATGACAATGGAGCCATTTCTTTGGCAAAGGAACCAAGGTCTCACCAGAAATCCAAAGACATAGAAGGGCACTTTCATATTATTAGAGAACTTGTTGGAAAAGGCGATATCGTCGTGCAAAAGGTAGCTTTAGATGATAATGTCGCTGATCCACATACTAAAACATTAGCGCAATTACAACTAGATCGACATCTTGAGAAGATGGGTCTACGCTACTTGGGAGATTATTAGTATAAGTGGTATGCCCTAGAGGCCAATCACATATTTTAACATTGTAAATTATCTCAAATGGCAATAAAGAATATTCTTTTATCTAATTATTTAATTGAATATTTATCCGTTAGCATAATGTTAAATAAATTTATTATCAAGAGTTGATAATATGAGCTACAAATTTATTTAGTACATATGCTATAAAAATGTTTGTAGTTGATAAATTAATATTTGGGTAATATTAATTTGACTATCACCTCTGTTTGTTTTACTTGATTAGTATATGATACTAATAATGGGAGGTAGTAAGTCTCATGCTACTTAATATGAGATATCAGAATAGACATGTGGATACTCATATAATGGGTGGATTAAATAGTGACGTTATATTGGTGATCGCAAGGATATTCACTTATAGTCAATGATCATAATCTAAGTCATAATGGTGCATATAGTCCTTTGACTTAAGGTGACACGGTTATCTACATTTAAGTGGTTAGCGTTTGTTACTGCTTACATACTTGTGTTAGTCACCCATGGGTATATGGTGTGTGGTGGCTCTAGTTGGTTAAATGTAGGGATGAGTGTTCGACCAAAATAGGATTCATTACCTGGAGTGAATTGGGATAAGATCCTATGCTATCTGAGTTTGTTCTTAATGAATAAGTTCCTGGCCATGAAAAACATAACACAGCTTGAAAGAGTTACAATGCTAGAAAGGTGTTTTTGGTATTTGTTATGTTTTATCAAGAATTGAAACTTGAGATGAGGTCATATGATACAGCTATTAGAGTTTAACTAAACCTTAACTCTAGGCTATATCGAGATCTTCTAATAAATGGATTTTAGTGCACAATAATTATGACCAAAGGATTGTGTGAATCAATACATGCATTCATTTCTAATTGGGTAGTTGTGATATCGATGCTAGGGGTCACTCACAACTTATGAGAACTAAATGTGAATAATTGAGATTTTCACATTTAGACTTGAAAGGAGTTTCAAATAATATCAAGTGTTGATGTTATGTTCTCATTGCCAATTAGACATGGACCTAGCAAGTCACACCTAAAAGGTTTTAACAAATCTCTAACAATATCAATCTAATTATTCATTAAAGAGTTTAATCAATTAATTGAGATTGATGAAATTAGATTTATGCTTAATGCAATGATTCTCAAATATCATGAAATCTAATTTCAATGAAAGGTTTTATTATTAATTTATGCTTAATTAATACGAGATATTAATTGAGATATTAAATTAATAATGGATATATGTTTGTTTCTAATTTAATTTGGTTAATGGCCTAAAAGTGTTTTGGGCTAGAGATTAAACCAATTAATTGACAAAGTCCATATGTATTGTTCAAGTCCACTTGTTATAATGGAATGGGCATTGGGTCAAGAGTTGACCCGTTGCTATAGCCCATGTCCATTAAATGATATATTTGATTTTTAATAAATAATATATTATTAAAGAAATTAATTAACATATATATAAGTCTGTGATGATATAGTGAATTGAAATCTCTATATCATCCACTAATTTTGGACATTAGTGACTTATGTAATGGTTAATTAATCATGACATGTGGGACAAGGGTGAAGTCATCTTCCACTAAGCTCTTCTCTTAACCAGTTACATCTAAAAGGAGTTTTAGACATTAATTGGGTTTGGTGGAGTGCAAAAAACGTGGAGCTCTTATAAGGAAAGGAAAGAAACAACCATACATACAAGATATAACCTTAAGAAATCTCTTGTAGAGAAAGAGAGAGTGCAAGGTTGAGAGGTCAAAGTAGAGAGGTCTCTTGCTTCCATTTGATCAAGAACAAGAAAGAGGTTTGTTGAAGCTTGGTGTTTCAAGCTAGAGGTCTCACACTTGGGAGACTTGAAGAGTTGATTCAAGTGTTGAATCAAGATGGACGTACCAAACTAGTAGAATACTTGTGGTCATCTTCAAACTTTGGAAATTAGTAAGTTTCTTAAAGCTTAGAAATCTGGAGTTGATGATTTCATGTATTTGTGTTGCTATGATGATTAGTTATGTGTTAATTACAATTTGGATCCTAAGGATTGAAATTCTTGATGAGATCAAGGATTATGTTGTGTGAATTTTTTAAAATTTACCTAACCTAGCATCAGATGCTTGAGTTGCATAATCAATTCCTAACAATGTCCTCGTGCAAAAGGTAGCTTCAGCCGACAATGTGGCTGATCCATTGATTAAGGTGCTCACCCAACTGCAGTTAGATCGTCATCTTGACAAGATGAGTCTTAGATATTGTAGTGAATACGCTAGTGTAAGTAGGAGATTGTTAGTATAGGTATGCCTTAGTGTCATTCGTGTAATATATAATGACATTGTAAATTATCCCAAATGGCAATAAAATATTCATTTAAATAAAATGTTTGTTTATTTAAATATTTACCCTTTAACATTATGTTAAATAAATTTATTATCAAGAGTTGATAATATAAGCTATAAATTTATTTAGTACATATGCTATAAATTGTTCATAGTCAATTAATTAATATTTAGGTAATATTAATTAGACTATTACCTCTATCTATTTCCCTTGGTTAGTATGTGATGCTAATAGTGGGAGGTGGTGAATCTCATACTACTTGATATGAGATATCAAAATAGATATGTGGATACTCATGTGATGGGTGGATCGAACAATGACGTTAGATTTATGATGACAAGGATATTCACTTATAATCAACAATCCCAGTTTAGGTCATAATGGTGCATATAGTCCTCTGACCTGAGGTGGCACGGTCATCCACATTTGAGTGGTTAGAGTTTATTGCCGCTTACATACTTATGTTAATCACACATGGGTATATGGCATGTGGTGACTCTAGTTAGTTAAATATAGGGATGAGTGTTTAACCAAGATGGAATTCATTGCCTGGAGTGAACCGGGATAGCTCCTATGATATCTAAGTTTGTTCTTGATGAATAAGTTCCTGGCCAGGACAAACATAACACAAATTGAAAGAGTTTTAGTGCTAGAAAAGGATTTCTAGTATTTGTTATGTTTTATCAAGAATAATTTAAGATGAGGTCATATGATACAACTATTAGAGTTTCATTTAACCTTGACTGTAGGCTATATAGGGATCTTCTAATGAAGGGATTTTAGCGCACAGTAAGTATGAACAAAAGGGTTCGTGTGAATTAATATATGCATTCATTTCCAATTGTGTAGTTATGATATCGATGCTAGAGGTCACTCGCAACTTATGAGAACTAAATGTGTATAATTGATATTTTCACATTTAGACTTGAAAAAGTTTCAAATAATATCAAGTGTTGATATTATACTCTCATTGCCAATTAGACATGAACCTAGTAAGTCACACCTAAAAGAGTTTTACCAAATCACCATTTATATTAATCTAATTATTGATTAAAGTGTTTAATCAATTAATTAAGATAAATGGAATTGGATTTATGCTTTTGCAATGATTCTAGCATATCATGAAATCTAATTCAAATAAGAGTTTAATTATTAATTTATACTTAATTAATATGAGATATTAATTAAAGTATTAAATTAATAATAATAATAATAATAATAATAATAATAATAATAATAATAATAATAATATATGTTATTTTTCATGGATTTGGATTAATGGCCCAAAAGAGTTTTGGACCAAAGATTAATCTAAGGCCTATAAACCTAATCTAGGCCCATATAATTAATGGACTGGGCTTGGCCCAATAACTAAGCCCAAATCCATTAATACATGTATAATCAAAATTGGTTTATTAGGCACATTCAATCATTGATGTGTAAATTTTTTACTTTGGGCAATATGAAGATTAGGTTGTATTGATTAGTGTAGAGAATGAATGTAGACTTAATACATAAGGTGTGATTAAATCTCTACATCCTTCTTTGTCCACTAATGAGATACTTTCACAATTTGTTCACTAACTATATCAAGGTGGCATGCTAATGACGTGGTGTAAGACTTACTTAAATTATGCACTACTATCGAAAAAGGTCACTTGATTTTCTCTACATATATCCTAAGAAGTGTTCTAAGGATAGTGGTTGCTTAAGTGTTGGTGTGGAGAATAAAAAGTGAGTAGAGATTTTAATAAAAGATATACCAAAAGGAAACAACATTTACACAAAATAAACTCAAATGTTCTTGTATGAGGATTAAGTTAGTGCAAGTTTCTATGGATCATTAGAGAGGATACTTGCTACTAAGCTTAATCAAAGCAAGAAGGTGATTGATAAATCTTTGGTGTTTCAAGCTAGAGGCCTAACACTTGGGAGGCTAAGCATTTGATTTAAGAGTTGAACCAAAGCATCCAAAGCTTGTAGATTAATTATGGTCTACATCAAACTTTGGAGTTTGTAAGTATTCTTAAACTTAGAATTTCCTAAGTTGTTGTTTATACATGTTGTTTGCTTTTAGCTATGTGTTAAATGCAAATTGGATCATTGGGAATGGAATTCTTCATTTGATGAAGGGTTATGTTAAGTAAAAATTTTGTAATTTGCTCTACTTAGGCTTGTGCTCACCATACATATTATTGATGCTTAAGTAGCATAACCGATTCCTTTAATAAGTTAGGGAAAAGGTGCAAATACACCCTTAATGTTTTACTCTAATCTCAAATAAACCCTTTAGGTTTTTCAAGGTGCAAATGCACCCTTATTATTTCAAAAACGACACATTTAGCTCCCTCTTATAAACGGCATTAATTTTTACTATTAGTGGGGTCTACTGTGTTTAACAGGTATAAAAACAATATTAGATAAATGTGCATTTTTGCCCCTAACGTTTATACTAAGGAGCAAATTTACCCTTAAAGAAAATTTATAGACATTTAAACACAATTTTTTAAAAAATATATATTTAAACTCATCATTTAATAAAAATGTTAAAGTAGATTTTATTTTCCATACTCGTAGAATTTACTAATGCTAATATGATATTAAAAAATTGTACATATAATTTTTTACACAAATTTATTTTTTTAAACTATTGTATAGTCCTTTCAAAAAAAAATCATACAGGTTGATATCCCATTTAAAAATATTTAAACAAAATATTTTTATTTAAGATAAGATGATTTTTTCAAAAGGTTTTAATTATAAAAAATAAAATTTACTGAATTGATACAATTTTTTAAATATATTTTCATAATAAATTATATATAATTTTTTTAAATATCATATTAGCATTAGTATGAGTATCTAAAAGAAATTGTACTTTAACAATTTTATAAGATGAGAAGTTTAAATTTTTTTTTTAAAAAAAATTGTGTTTAAATATTTATAAATTTTCTTAAGGGTAAATTTGCTCTTCAATATAAACGTTAGGGGTAAAAATGCACATTTATATAATATTTCTTTTATACATGTCAGACATAGTGGATCCACTAACACAAAAACAATAATGTTGTTTATATGAGGGGCCTAAATGTGTCATTTTCAAAATGATAAGGGTGTATTTGTAATTCGAAAAACATAAAGGGATTATATGAGATTAGGGTAAAACATTAAGGGTGTATTTGCACCTTTTCCCTAATAAGTTATGTATTTTGACACATTCTTACATCTGTTGGGTTTCGCGATTCAAAACGCAGTGGAAATTTAAAAAGTTAATCACAAACTCAAACCAAGATCCATGTAATTTGATTAACCGATTGATTTAGGGTTTCTAAAAACCTTACCACAAAACGCAAGAAGAGGCAAGATTACTGGAAGGGAGAGAGGGGGTTCACTCCGGTGACACCGTACCTTGAGCTTTTAGTTCTGTTTTCTTGGATTAAGATGTCTCCAAATAGATACGTCCTCCATAAGTATCCACATAAACAGCCTTTGATCAAAACAAATGTGTGCTAGCACTTTTTCTTGATTGTCTCACAACTAAAGAACTCAAGAACTCTGTATTTCATTTTCTTAAAAGAGAGAAAACAAAATTTAGGTGGCAGAATAAAAGTATGTGAAACCCTAGAGAATAAAAGTATTTATAGACATCTCAATTAGGGCTTCACTTACCAAAACGTTTTTGGTATATTCCATCTATTCCAATTATGATTTTATTCAAATACCAAATCAGAATTAGTTTCCTATTTATTTAAGATAACCATTACCTTAAATAAATAAATATATATATATATATATATATATATACACACACACACATATATATATACACAAATTTATTTATTTATTTCCACAGAATTTTATTGGGCTTGGTAAACCCATATTCCTTTTGGGCCTTGTGATCGGAGTCGGGGAGATCATAATCACGAGGATCTGTGAGCTTATAGCATCGAGGCATACAGGCTAAATGACGACTATCTATTGGATTTCTGTTTGTTATTGTTTGTTTAGAGGGTCTGCCTGAATAGACCACATAGATTGGAGTCGCCACCCGACTTGAATCGGGAAGAAGTGAAAAATCACTTTCATAACCAGAGAATCCGGGTTCGGGAGGTAAGGGTTACTTATCCTGTTTCTTCATTATACATATTGCTTATTTATTCACTACTTCACCTAATTTTGGTTTTATGATGCACTTTTACCACATACAAGCATTGGTCAGTTTAAATTAGAAGTAAAGTACGGGATAATTAGATTAACGAGCATACATCACAAGATAGATAAATAAATAAGCGTCCACCAATCAAGCAAGTAATCATGTAGGCAAGTAAGCACATAGCACACAAGCATGCAAGAAATAATAAAAATAAGCAAGCAAATAAGCAAAATAAAAACGGGAAGGGATTAAGGATTACAACCCAAGAAAGAGCCTATTATAATAAATACATCCAAAATAGAAAAATAAAAAGGGGAATTGAGATTAAGGATTACATTGCCTTGAAAAAGCCTATTCTATTAATTACATTGAAATAAATAAAAAGTAAAATAAACCTATTCTAATAAACCTACAAAACAAATGTTAGTTTTCACACAAATGCAAGCACTCATCACATATAGGACAATTTAATATATTCATTCATTCACAATTAGAATAATAAATGAAGGAATAATTAAACACATAAGCAAACAAGGATGCTAATGTATGCATGATGCAAGATTTTGGAATTTGGGTACCTTAGTGTGAAGTCACCATTTTTATTATAAAAATAATATTTTTATAATGAGATAAATATAAAGAAATTAAAAATGGAAAAGTGCAAATAAAATAATAAAGATGATAAAGATATTATTCTCACCATAAAAATATTAACTTTATGATAAAAATAATAAACTTATCAAAGAAAGCAGTAAAAATGACAAGGCTAATAAATATGTAATAAAAATAATAATAACGCAAGTGAAATAATGAAAAGGATGGTAAAAATATTATTTTCACCATAAAGATAGAAGCTTTATGACAAGAATAATAAATTCATCAAAAGGGACAATAAAAATAATAAAAATACAATTAATATGATAAAAATAATAGAATGCGGAATTTAAAATTGTTAAAGTGGTAAAGATGTCATTTCCACTATAAAAATATATACTTTATTATAAAAATGATAATTTTACCCCTAAAAGGCATAAAGGCAATAAAAATCATAAAAATGCAATGAAAATAATAAAAATACAGCAACATTAGTATAAATGAATTAAAATGACAGAAATAAAAATATTAACATGATAAAGATGATATTTTTATCATAAAAATGTGAACTTTATGATAAAAACACCAAATTTATCAAAAAAAAAAGCATAAATAAAATAAAAATTGGGAAAAACATAATAAAAGCAATAAAAATTCTGGAATATTAATAAAATAAATAAAATACAGAAATAAATAATTTAAAATGATAAAGATGATATTTTACCATAAAAACGTGTACTTTATGATAAAAACATCAAATTTACCATGAAAAGCATAAATGCAATAATAATTGCAAAAAGGCAATAAAATAAATAAATTGCTGAAATAAATACATGAATAAATAAAGGTGACAGCAATAAACAAATAAAAATAATAAAGATGATATTTTTATCATAAAAATGTAAACTTTATGATAAAAATACTAAATTTACTATGAAAAGCATAAATGCAATAAAAATTGCGAAAAGGCAATAAAAATAAATAAAGTGCAGAAATAAATAAATAAATATGGCAGAAATAAAAATTTTGGAATAATAAAGGTGATATTTTTACCATAAAAATATGAATTTTATGGTAGAATTATCAACTTTACTACAAAAGGCATAAATACAATAAAAATAGGGAAAAAATCCATAAAAATAATAAAAGTACTGGAATAAATAAATAAATAAATAAATATGGCAGAGACAAAATAATGTAAATAACAAAGGTGGCATTTTTACTATAAAAATGTGAGCTTTATGATAAAAGGGCCAACTTTACTATAAAAGGCATAAATGCAATAAAAATTGCAAAAATACCAAAAAATAATAAAAATACAGAAATAAATATGAAAATAAAATAAAAATATAGAAATAAAATATTAAAATGGTAAAGATAGCATTTGCACCATAAAAATGGAGATTTTATGATAAAAGGCCATTTTTACCATAAAAACATAAATACTACAAAAATTGATAAAATACAATAATGAGGAAAAATACAGAAAAATAATAAGAATAAATAAAAATACTTCAGAAATTAGAATAAATTAAAATGATGCAAAAATAATAATAAAAATGCTAACTTTACACTAAAATACCCATTTTTACATAAATGAAGAAAAAGATGCAAAAATGGTAGAAAAATGCAAAATGAATGCAAACACTCACTAATCCAATCCGAACTTTCTTCTCCTTCTACATATCTTATTCACAAACTTCAAATCACCATAAAAATCACAACTTTATCACAATAATAAATATTTGCAACAAAATGAATAAAAATGCAAAAATGATAAAAATGATGGAAATAAGATGAAGAAGATGATAAAAATGATGTTTTTAATTAGAAAATTATTGGGAGATCCTCATAGGGACCAGGTTATTACCCTTGATGCGTGTTGTGATAAAGATGTAGTTGAGTTTGGATTTAATGGTCTAAATCCTATGATAAAATAGGAGGAGCTTGATTTTGGTTTGGTGTTTGGGTTAGATAGGGTGTCCAAATGCTTTAGGAGAGAGAGAGAGAGAGAGAGAGAGTGCTGGAACAGTGGGTTTTTCTCTCACTAAATTTCTTCCTCGGGAAATATGCCACTCTCCTTCTAAAAAAGGAAAAAGTATTTTTATATGTGTGGGTTGACTTGACCCACGAGTGTGGGTCAATGACCCACGGCGCGGGTCATTTGATCCACGCAGGGGCAAATGGGTCATTTTGACCCACGAACTAGGTTAAATGACCCACACTCGTGGGTCACCAACCCAAGCTCGTGGGTGGACCCGTTCATATGGGTTTTTCCTTTATTTTTGGTCATTTTTAGGCCCAACTTGGCCTTTTTTGGATTTTTAGTTGCTTTTTGGTATTTTTTGGGTTTCTTTCGTGTTTCTTTTGGGTTTCTCGATCTAAGCATGCTCGAGAAAACTTCCTAAAAAATTTTCTCCCTGTCTGAGCGATAGGAATCCTTCCTCATCTGAATTTTTGGGGGACCGTCAAAATTTGGGTATCAATAGTTGCCCCTTGCTTCCCATGCATCGATCAAGTTGCCACCTTATCAATGCGTGGGAAGCAAAGTTTTGAAAACCATGAGATGAGATGAAAAAACCTTCGATTTTGGGGTGACCCCCTACTCCACATGCGTCGATCAAGCTGCCACCTTGTCGATGCAGGGGAAGCAATATTTGAAAAACATGAGAGATGTAAGAGACTTTGATTTTTGGTACTATGTAACCTTTGCCAAGCTATAAAGCGGGGGTGTCGTGTAACCTGTACCAAGCTACAGGCTAGGTACACTGTATAGCCTTCGCAGGCCTCAAGTACCAGGTTTCAAAGAAACCAAAGTGTATGTAAAATCTTTTGTGAGGGGGTGCTATGAAACCTTCGCCAAGCTACAAAGTGGGGGGTGCTGGGACCTTTTCCAAGCCATCAACGGGTGTCACGTAACCTTTACTAAGCTACAAACAATGGGTGTCACGTAACCTTTACCAAGCTACAAGCGACAGGTGCCGTGTAACCTTTGCCAAGCTATAAACGACAGGTGTCGTGACCTTTTCCAAGCCACCGGTGGGTGTTGTGTAACCTTTACCAAGCTATAAACAATGGGTGTACACTGTATAACCTTTACAGGCCTCAAGTGCCAGGTTTCAGAGAAACTAAAGTGCATGTAAAATCTTTTTGTGAGAAGTGTTGTGTGACCGTGGTGTTTATAAAATCAAGATGCTGTGATGTAATTTTGATTTTAAAATTGTGATGTATGAGAATTTTGTTTGTGCTTTCAATGGTTTACCTTTACTGGTGAGTGGTGCATGTCAAGAATTTTGAGTCAATATGACTACGACCACCTCACTTTGATGTGGTTTTCGCCATTTCTTCGAGGTTTGACCAGCATCCCTTTGCCAAGGATATCCTTGATTACCAAGTGAAGAGCAAGTCTTCCACATGATAAGAAGGAAATTCATGAAATGAGGTCATTAAGAACTGCGATGCACAAGGCAACCCTTGATGTCACGTTATTCCCTTTGGAGGCAAATGCTAGACCATACTTCTTTCTCTTCTCAGGCATTCCTCGCCTTCTATCACTCGGCGCGAATTCTGTCAAAGACTTACTCTTACTCAAGACTTGATCATTAGAGTAGATTGAGTACTATCTTTATTATTTATTTCCCCCTTTTCTTTCTCTCCCTTTGCTCTTTTTTCTTGCTTTCTCTTTCTCGTTCTTTTTTTTTCTTTCTCTTTCTTTTTTTTTTCTCACTCTATTTTTTTCTCTTCCCCTTTTGCATTTAGACCTCTTCCAGGGTCTAACATGACAATCATAGGCTACCCGATCGTCTCGGTTTCCTACAACTTCTCCTTTAGTGGATTTTCTATCTTTCATGAGGTTGTCAAGCATTAGATTAATTAGAAGTGAGAATCTCAGCTCGGAGTTGCTGATTAAAGTCGGGAAACTTTGAAAATCTCATCAAAGTGAGATGGTTACTGTCGAGGTTGACGGGTCCATCCCTGTCACGCGCCCCTTCTCCAATGCGAGTGCACCTCCGAGAGCACTAGAAAATAATGTTTGGAATGTAAGTGTATGTATGAATGCATGAATGTATGAGTTTATGTGAAAAAAAAAGAGTAAAGGAAAAGAGTTATAGAGAACTTCCCTGAATTTTTGGTGTTTTTCAAGGGTATTTCTGACTTTTGCTGTGAGTTCTCGGTCTTTGTGCATGTATCGGGTTGATTTCCGAGCCTCCAGAGTGTCCCTGGAACCTTTTTAGAGCTTTGAGATGCCAGAGCGTGCGCTTCGGGGGCTTTGGTGAGCTTCGATGGGGTCCGCAAAGCCACCCCACGCAAGTAGGCCAATGACCCACGAGTGTTAAAGACATTGTAAAGCTCGTCTCACAAAAAAAAATTTACTTCAGGCACCGACACTACACATTCTTGTACTGTGGATAAAATGGTAAACGCAAAAATAGAACAGCAGAATGCAGGAGCTCCATGTGAAGAATAATTCACAGGGCAGAAGCTGGCACCGGACAACGGTCTTATCTCCACGATACTCATCAACAGATACAACACATCCTCTGAATTGAATAAATTAGAGTAAACACAGTATAAATTTTGACTTTGAAGTTGATTATTAGACACAAACGGCAAAACAAAATCAATTAAATAGAAAAAAAAAAGCAAGGAAAAATTGCAAGAAGATAAGAGATAGCCACATCTGACAGATTTTCTTAATTATGAAGACGAGGATTAGGAGCTTTACCATGATGCAGATGGATTCACTAACAAGATCCTCAAGCGCCAGTGCTTACTCAAACCCAGAAATTCCTATCTCTGACCCTAAGGCAGAAGAGAAGCGCCGGAAATAACGGAGAAAGAAGAGTCGTCATTGGGAGCTTTTGTCGAACACCTTGCATTCAATGGAATTTAAAGGTAATCAACGACTTGCAGCTCCAATGATGATGCTTCTGAGTCATTAATTGGTGAACTCATTTTGCAGCTCCAGTGATATGCATTAGCTAATCGTGATAAGGAACTTTCTGAGAGAGATACAACTCTTGTTTATGTCAAGCAGCAGATCAAGAACATAAAAAATAAACTTGATTCTGCAAGTGCTCACCACAAATTAGAGAAAGAAGCATTGGAAATAAACCTTTAGAATTTGGAAGAAACCTAGGAATTGAGATATGAGGCATTGAAGGCAGAAAAGGAATCGTATTCTAGACAATAAATTTCTTTTTTTCCTTTCAAGAACACTCAACGAAGACCCTTTTTTTTTTTAATGTTGGTTTTGGGCATTTATTCCTTTTAAGTTAGATTAAGGACATTTTTGTCAAGTCAAGAGCTTATGGATGATGTGGCGCTCTGCATGGCAAGCAATGGGTCCTATTCGCGCTGACTGTACACTCAGGTAGCCACTGATCGACCAAAAGCACTCAAATAGAATAAAATTAATGAGTTCAACCACTCAATTGCAAAAAAAAAAAAAAAATTCCAACCACTAAAATATTAAAAATTAAAAGTTCGGACACTAAATTTGCAATTTTTCCTAAAAAAAAATTAAGGACATCTCAAATAATTCAATTATGAACCCTAATCCCACTCATTTTCTTCATCCTTACAAATTCTCCATCTAAGTTTATTGCTTTTATTAAACTTGTTTTATTAGGCCCTCAAAAAACTCTATCATTCAGTTGGTGCCTGATTCTAAAGAACTACATTCATATTTGCAGCTGGTACTGGATAGATTACTCATCATCTTGAGAGCTTAAAGAAGAAGAAGAAGAACTATTTAAATTAGAGGAGAAACAAAAGTGTAGAGATTACAACAGTGAGTCATGATCGTAAATAAAAGGAGCAACAGTGAGTCTGGGGCTAGAGATTGCAGTCGGGCAAATTCTCTGGATAGTACCAAAACTTTGCACTCGATTACAAAATGGTACCAATACTTCAATTTGTATCTTTTTGGCGCCAAAACATAGATTTTAGTTGCATCAGGAAGTCCCAAAAACACAATTAGGTCAAATTTGATGACGTGGCAACCAGAAATGCCTCTTCAGCAGCCACATGGTATACCACATCGGCAAACTGTTCCAACTTGTTTGTTTTTTTACTTTTCGGACTAGTTGAGAGAATTATAAAATAATCCAATTCTGAACAAACAGTATCATTAACTTAAGTTTTTTTTATTTTTTTTTTCACTTTTTGTTTTTTTATTACTGACGTGTCATATGATATGGCATCCGACGGGGCATCTCCAGTTGCCACGTCATCAAATTTGGCCTGATTGTGTGTTTGGGACTTTTTGGTGCAACTAAAATCGATGTTTTGGTACAAAAAAGATACAAATTAAAGTAATGGTATCATTTTATAATCGAGTGCAAAGTTTTGATATCATTCATAGCATTTACCCGATTGCAATCCATCAAACGTTGTTGCCATGTATGCATTTGAGAAATTCTTTTTATTTTCTCTTTCTTGTGAAAAAAAAAATAAAATAAAATTAGAGTGCAGAATTTAAGTGTTGATGGACTTCTTGTCCAACACCGAAACCACCAATTCCAACTCTAAACATTAGGGGCTTATTTGCACCTTCTTCCATATTTGCACATATCCCTCTTCCGCCGCACAAGTCATCGAATTGGAAAAACCATTTTAATTTGTTGTTTCAAATTTTTTGATTGATCTCATGGTATCTGATCAAAATCTCATGGCCCTAATCCCATACCAACCCAAATTTGACGAAACTAATTCCATCGATTTTGTTCAAAATAAAACCAAAATTCACCCAATTTATCCAATTGATGTAGATCAAAATCGAAGTCAGAAGCGAAATCGAGATGATGATCATGATATCGAGGACGACATCAACGACGAAGATTCTCCCTTTTTGTACCTGGTCGCTACTCATGTACCTGGTTCTTCCTCAGATCCTTTTTATAGCAGCGTGGAATGGTATGAACGTTATCATAAGCCTAGTTTTAGTGAATGCATCCCGGAAGATGGACAATGTCCGGAATCAACACATGTAGGGCTATGTGTTGAGTACGGGTTACATGTGAAGTTCGGGTTTCCTATGTTGGATGTGTACAAAGTTATAATCCTTGTTGAGGATTTTGATAAGAGGAAAAAACTTTATGATTTAGATTCTTCTTCAAGGCTGTACGGTGCAATTAAAGTTTGCAATGTATGACGGGAAAAAGATGGGGAGTTCTTGTACAAGGTGGAAAAAGATAAAGCAGAATCCATCAATCTCTTTGAAAACGACGGTGAGATTACCCTGCCGCTGTCGCACCTAAAGCATCCCTTTTTTCTTCATTCTGACATTGGAATAATTGTTGCTCTCAAGTTAAATAATGTCGATTTATTAAAAAACTTTGATGAATCTGATAAGTATTATTGTTATGGTCCTTACCATATTGAAGAATTTGGGGATGAAAAAATTGCTTCTGGCAGAATTTATTTTGGTGGCATTCCAGTTAGTTCGTTAAGCCGTTCATCTGTTCAAACTAGATTAGCTTGGGGTTCATCTGCATTTGGTGCAATTGGTATAGAAGAAGAATTGGATTGTCTTCCTAATCCCATCTTTGTCTGTGTGGAATATGGTGTAATTGATCTTGCTGTAGAGGCTGAGGTGTTGTCTGTTGCCGTCTTGGATCAATCTGTTACCTGTGTTTCTAGCTATATCTATGCCCGCTCTTGCATAATGGACCCAAATGTTAAAAGTGTTCTCTTCCAAGCAAAGGAGAAGGTGGCACTAGAACTAGATTCTAACAGAATTGCCCTTCAAAAACCAATTGTAGCTGTGCCATAGAAATCATGTCTTCTAATTGAAGCCAAACTACATGATCAACGGGGGAAACTCATTGTGCATGGTACTTTTCCCTTTCTTCCTCTCCCAACTGGAGTATTTGTCTCAGCACCTAGCAATAGCAATATCGAAATTCGTGGGAAATGGCATTATAATCCAGATAGATATGAGAATCTCTAAGTTATTTACTTGCTATGTTGCTACTATTTATATTTACATGTGGATATTTATGCTATGTAGAGAACTTTTTTGGATGATTCTGTTCTGATCTTCTAAGCTATTTATTTGTTTCTATGAGTTTTTGCTTGGACATACATACGTACATGCATTACATATCTATTCTTCCAATGCTTGATTTTTCTTTTCCTGCTACTCTTCACATCCTTGTGATTATACTAGATCATGGTTTCAAAGGTCTTGGGTTGACCAAGGCTTAGAACCATTTTAGTATGCCACCTTGATCTGGTGAATTTAGAGTCTAGACTCCCAGCATAAAGAGATTTTAAGCAAGATTCTTTACTGCCGATCTTGTGCATATGTAGTGAATAAAACAACCTTTATAGAAGGTGAATAATATGGTCTTTTATGTAAGAATGAGAGATTATAGGAAGTGCTGATGCTAGAAAGTATATAATATCCAATTTGTTGGTATATGTATATATACATTGGTAAATTGAGCAATTAGCGAATATATAGGGTGCTCTATTATATTATGTTTAATTCAGAGAAACTATGGTAATTTTTATAGAAGTCCAATGAAGTTGACATATATTTTTTTTTACCAAATGGAATTATATAAAAAGAAGATTACAAATGCAGGTCCTGAATAACTAAACTAAGAAAATCTGGATGAACATTAAATCTAGAATGAACAAAATGGATAGCTGTGCTATGCTTAGCCAGCCAATCAGCAACAACATTAGATGATCTGGAAACATGAACAAGATGAATGTTTGGATGAGTGGATAAGATTGCTTTGATAGAATCTGCTAGAACTTATATTTCCCAGAAGCTGTTCTGGTTCACTGAGGAACATTGCTGGACTGCCTGAAGACAATCTGATTCAAGAATAAAGGAATGAGCTGAGTGTTGTGAACCAAAAAGGACAGCAGCTTTAATAGTTAACATTTCTGCTTGTAAAGGTGAGGAACTGATAATAGATGGCCAAAACCATCTTTGGGTCCCTAAACTTATCGAATTTCTTTCAATAAGTCCCTAATGAATTATTTCAATTAATTGGATCCTCCAACTTCTATTTTTCTCAACATTAAATCCTTATCATGATGTCTGTTATGCGCATGGACCTCAATCTGAAAAATCACAACTATGACTTAGAATTGCAGACACATGGGCTATAAGTTGGGACTGAAGCAGTCCACGTAGACTAAAACAAAATGCTGTCATTTTCAATAAACAAACCCTAAAACAATAAAACCATAAGCTAAATGTCTTCAGCTGAGCTCATTGCCGTTCTTGGACAAAACTTAAGAATGAAATCTTAAGCTCACCGTATGCGGCTCACTGAGCATTTTTTATCTTAAGCTAAGAGACGATTTTGCTTTCTTCTGTTTTTTCCTTTTGCTTTACACTTTTCAGTGTGTTGTTTTCCTCTCTTTCACCTTTCATTTACCCACTATTTGAAGGTGTATCAATGGAAAGCTTCGAAGCTTCTACTTGTCGTTACTGTAAGGGGACAGTGGGGTCGTTTTGAGGGTTGAAAAAGCTCAATACATGGTACATTGTCATTGTCTTGGTCTGGAGAAAAAGGTTTTGAGCATTGTCGACTTTGGGAAAGGTGTGAAGCTTAAA